>JACBWV010000730.1:16702721-16905221 GCA_013435795.1 Chlamydomonas sp. ICE-L
GGCTGTCAATCATTATCCCTCGATGAGGCACACTCCTTCCTCCAGAATTCCACAAACAGCATACAAACCTACCCGCCAACGGTCCAAGCCTCGCTTCCATCCCCAACTATCCACAACCTCTAAACAAGCCCACAGAAACATCTTCAAAACCTCTGATAATCCGACGTCACCCCAGGCCCTCCAAGACCCCACCACTGGCCAACACAAACGTCCACTAATGACCTCCTGGACATCTTGGGGGAGCACAGTGGGACACTTGATGGCCCCTCCTCACCACACGTGCACCGGCAAATACCTACCCCAAGACAGACAGACCGCCCCCCCTCCATGGGCCTCTCTGCTAGACACATTCTCCCTAGAAACCAAGGCCCAACCCCACCAACACTCCAACCCCATCCTACCCTACCTCATGGAGTGCTCTAATTACCAAACATGCATCCAACACGTAGCAAAAAGCAAACAGGCTGGCCCAGACGGAATCCCCAATGAACTACTACCTGCCTCCCCTGGTCTTGGCACTATACCATACATAAAATGTTTGGGCTTATGTGGATCACCGGCTACACCCCCATTTGCTGGAAGACCTCCAACACCATCATGCTTTACAAGAAAGGAGACCCCCACCCAAGCCAACCACTACAGACCTATTGGCCTCAACAACACGATGGGTAAATTGTGGACTAACATGGTTACAACAGTGATGTCCAAATACTTGGACCAATACCAAGTCCTCAGTGACTCCCAAGAGGGATTCAGACAGAACAGAAGCACCCATAGGCCAGCTCACCCACCTCCTACATGACATCGAGGATGCGGCCCACTCAAAAAGAGACCTGTTTGCTGCCTACTTTGACTTCTCATCTGCCTTTAATATGGTGGGACCATGACAAGCTGCTCCAAACTATGTATGACCTTGGAATCCCGGTAGATGTCATTGAAACAGTGAAAGGAATTTACAACGGGGCTACTACCCACATGTACCTCAACAACACTCAAGGCAAACCAATTCAAATCACAAGAGGCACCATCCAAGGTGACACCCTCTCCCCCCTACTCTTCATCATCTTCATCGAACCTCTCCTCAGATGGCTACAAGCCGGGGGCAGAGGATACAAGCAAGGCATTACCCTCAACATCCAATACTGACCAAGATAAAACAGGTAGCCTAGGATATGCTGATGACACCCGTGTGGTCACTAACACAGCAGACAACCTCAAGGTACAATGCCTTAAAGTGCAACAATTCAGTACTTGGTCTGGGATTCCTCTTAACGGGGGTAAATGCATGATCACTGGCATATTGCATGGCTCCCACCCCAAGGATCCCACCAACCACAAGGCCCTAACCAAACTTCTCCACAACACCATCCTCATTACGACACATGGGCTACATACCTTCCCCCAAATGAAACCATACAAGTATCTAGGGGTGCCGGTTAGCCTCACCCTAAACTGGAGACCCCTCATGAAACAAGCCTTGGCCCTCATACATAGTAAAGGACACCAAATCCTCACCACTGCCAAACCAAAAGGCGCCACCCCTCTCCAATGTCTCAGACTCATCACCACGTGTATTAAACCTGCCATCACCTACCCTATGACTGTAGCACCCTACAGCTACTCGGATATAGGCATCTTAGACAAGGCCTTATGGACCCCTGGCTAAAAAATGCTGTGACCTACACCCCTCATTCCTAACTGCTAGTGTCTGCCTCCCCTTGGGACAGGCAGGATTGGGTATCCCCTCCCTAATGGTGGACTATGCTCAAATTACACAGCAGCCCACCTCACTAAGTCCCTCACGACACGGGGAAACTAGGCAGGCTCACTACAGCCCTCCTCCACAAAGAAGCTGCTATGCTCCAGGGTATGGATCCTCTTACCTTGCCCAGCCACACACTTCAATACTTTACCTTGGCCAGGCAAATGCACATCCTCAAAAGAGCCTCCATCCAAATCCATATGGAGGATGAAACCCTACTCACCCCCTTCAAGACTCCCTCCCGGACTTACCCCAACACACCATTCCCCCCAACCTTCTCAAAACCCTCATCCCCTTGGGCATTACTTCCCTAGCTGACATTGTGAGCCCTGATGGGACCACAATCATCCCATCCAATACCCTCTCGCACACCTATGGCACCAGAGTCTCCACTAGGCATAAAGTTGCCCTCAACAGACTCAGCCTACACCTGTGCTCTCCACCCCCACCTGGAAAGCCCATCTCAACCCTACTCCTGCCACAGCCCCCTGCCCTTGGCATCGAGGACCCTCCCCATCCACCTACGCATTCCCCAACGGCACATTACCAAGTTCTCCACATATACTATCAGCCACCACCTTAACAACTGGGACACCGCCCCCAAACTGCCCCGACCCTTGACCCCCAATGCCGGCATCCTTACCCCAACCACAAACACAGCCCCCCACGCATAATATCGAGGAGATCCCTGCCTCCAATGCACACATGTGGTGGGCCAGAGAGTCCTATCTTCACCCCACCAAGTATGCTCAAGCCTGGAGCACTGACCCCAAGATTGCTTGGACTGCCAGAATGCAATTCATCAGAAATTACACCCACAAATGTACTGACGCCTCCTACTACAAACACCACACCATCCGTAAGAACAGCTCCCCCGACGACCTGGTGCATGCTGTCTCTACCCCAGACCTTCTTGCTCCCCCAACCCCAGCCAAGCTCCTCCACCTCCTATATGGAAACCAACACAGCCTGACCCACCTCCTGGGCTTCAGAGCCCAAAAGAGGAAGGCTAACGAACCTAGAGAACCCCCCCATCACAGATATTGGAGGGTCCAGAAAGCCCCATGCACCATTCTCTGCCACCATCTCCCTTGTTACATATCTGCTGGCCTCCCCGTGCATTCCCACAACTACTCCTCTGCCACCTCCATTGGGTCACTTGGTCCCCCGTCCATCTCACAGAGGAACAAATCACCCTGCTGGTTGGCCCCACCAGATTTCAGGAACTCCTCTATGCCTACAACACTGAAACTACCCCCAAAGCCCCCTCCCCCTCCATTCCACCCAGACAAGACCTCCACCTCACTAACCTCCAACAACAAGGACAGTGGGCGGAGGGAGGAGAGTTTGATGCCAAATGGTATAGCGAACTTAGGCAAAACCTCATCATTAACACGGCAGACCACCACCCAGACTGGGATATCCACCCCCCCGGCAAATACCACATACAGGCTGGTACACTGAATGACAGGTAACACCACCTCCCTCCCCAACTCAAGAACGGAGACACCACCTACATCTACTCACCAACAGGCCAATGTGTCGGTCATATACCCCTCTCCCAACTCCACCTCCTCCACCACAGATACCATACCACCAAGGCACACTCTCCCCACCTCAAGACCCTCCACAGCACAGGAACCTTCGCTGGAGACGTAGCCACCCTCCTATCACAGCACAAAGACACTACCATCTCCAATGTCTACCCTGCCATACACAAAGCTATGTCCACCCTGGGGATGACAGCGGACCTTGACACATCACCCCTCTTAATGAGTTCCCACCTCCCCATGGGCAACACCCCCACCCCCATTGGCCAACTGTTTGGCTTAGGACCCCACTGCTACACCCAACCTTGGTACGGGGGAAACACACACCTCACCAGCCAGAACCCTGAAGAGGCCCACAAGGCTGTTCGATGGGCACTAGGTAGTGCCATACATGCTCACACCCTTGATATTCCCGCGTGCACCATTCTCTTGGTCCCACAAAAACCCACATATGCCCATAACGCCCTCCTAAATCACCCATGGGCTATGGAACTAGCCACTCTGCCTCCCAAGGCCAAACCCCTCACCCCCTCCCTAATCTGGACGGGGGGAAAACTCAACCCTACCAAGAGACACAGAGGAACCTACAAACTCATTGCCATCTCAAACCCAGCTGGCCATGCCAAGTACCTCCACAACCCACCCACCACATGGGCCCAAACCATGAGGGACATGGGGGCCACTTCCATCCCACGACCAGGTCCCCCCCCCTCCCAACTGGGCCTTCCTACCACCCACCTACCCAAGGCACTTAGCTCCCTCCTTAAGACCTGGACACAACAACCCACCCCCATGCAGATAGACCCCACACCCATAACACCCCCCGTGCTCCCGTGCACACATGCTATCCTACAAGCACCAGGCCTCGCTCTATACACAGATGGAAGTGCCATCATAGACAAAGACGGCGTCCTACGCCTAGGGGCAGGCGTATACTCCCCCAGGGCCGCTGCACGTTGCCTCCGCATAGACCCTGGCGGACAGGGCATCACTGCCGACATCAATCGCGCCGAACTCGTGGCAATCCAACAAGCACTCATACACTCCGAAATAGATGAAGAACTCACCATCTACTCCGACAGCTTATGTTCCTTGCAGCTTATTAACCTGCACATTTACCATCCCAGCAGGACCCGGGAAAACAAACACCGCGACCTCCTGCAAGACATCGGCATCCACATTATCAACAGACACAACGCTGCTGCTACCACACGCCTGCTTAAGGTCCGATCTCACTCAGGAATCATAGGGAATGACGAGGCAGACACGCTCGCGAAAGAAGCGACGACAGGATATAATGTAATTGGGCCAGTTAAAACAGGGGAACATGCGCACCTCAATATGCATTGGCCGTCTGTCCAGCCCCCCAAATCTATTAATGGGGACCAGCCCCCCCGGCACCCGGCCAACAATCTCACCAAGGGTATCCAGGCTAACCTCCCCACCCCCCTGCACACCGGGCATGCCAACACCACGGGCATATACTCCTCCATGTGGGAGCAAGCCAACCCCTTCCTCCTCCCTCAGGCTAGTAATCGTTTCTGGCAATCCACCGACATGAAATGGTGGCAAAAAATACAAATCCACAAGGCTCGGTGGGGACGCTTGTGGACTAGGAAATTGGCGTACAGATACAAACGCCCCTATGGTACTAGCACTAGCCCCCCCTCTGATGATAACTGCCCTCTTTGTCGCAAAGCACAGGACGGAGCTGGCCATATTCTTGCTGGGTGCAGCCACCCTGTCTTCAAAGGAATGTATATTAACAGACATAATAAGGCGGTCCAAATCATCCAAAAGGCAGTAGCCAAAGGAGCTCTGGGGGCTCTCCCCATGTACATGGATGCAGGCACTTGTGAAGCGAACTCCGACATTCCCACAAGACCCCCAACCACCCTCAAACCCCCTGATCTTCCCCAAGCCACATGGGATAAATACAGGCCTGATCTCCTCCTCATTGACGACGAATCCAAACCAAGAAAAGCCTACCTAGTTGAACTGGGCTACTGCTCAGACACTAACCACCAAATCAAATTCCAGGAAAAGAGCGTTCAGCATAAGGAGCTCCAATGTATCCTTCAACAACAAGGATTCCTTGTACACTACCTAGTCTTCACCATATGTACCACTGGTACCATACCAATCACAACTATTACCAATCTCTCCACCTTAGGGATCAGTCGCGAACACGTAGACAAACTCATCTCTAAGCTGCACAGAGAATCTACCGCCTCCTGTACCAGCATTCTTGCCACACGTCGCATGAAGGAGTCCCTCCCGCCTGGAGGGTGACACTTACTAAGTCTGCCATGGTGACTTTCCCCAGCTGCGGCGTACGGGAGGGTCCCCTTAACACCACGCCCCTCCAGGTGTTATCTTTTTTTCCCCTCCAGCTTCACTCCCGCACAGGTGTGTGTGTGACTGTGTGTTTGTGACTGTGTGTGTGTGTGACCCCTGGCTCAATTGTGGGGTCAACCACCACCAGCTACCCCTCCAGCTTCACTCCCGCACAGGTGTGTTTGTGTGACTGTGTGGTTGTGACTGTGTGTGTGTGACCCCTGGCTCAATTGTGGGGTCAACCACCACCAGCTACCCCTCAAGCTTCACCCCACGATTCCACCCACCACCACCCCCACAAGTTGCCACCGCCATCGCTGCCACCTCCACCCCGGCGAGTCTCTTCTCATCAACCTTAATCACCCACCACCACCACCCCTACTCCCACACTCACATCCACAATTTGCCACCGCCACCACTGCCACCTCCATTCCTGCGAATCTCTTTTCATCGACCTTCATCACCCACCCACCACCCACCACCACCACAACCCACAGGTTTCCACCACCCCTACCACCGCCAACTCCACCCCTGTGACTCTCTTTTAATCGACCTTCATCACCCACCCACCACCCACCGGTTGCCACCGCCACCACTGACACCTCCACCCATTTCACTCTCTCTTCATCGACCTTCATCACCCACCCACCACCACCTCCCTCACCACGACCACTGCCACCACCACCACTGTGACTACCATCTCATCTACTTTCGTCACCCACCCACCCACCCACCCCAACACCTCCAGCACCCACCCACCCACCAGTACCCGCCCACCACCACCACCATCACCACTGCCAGTGTAAAACGATTCCACCCACCACCACCCCCACCCCTACCCCCACACCCACAAGTTGCCACCGCCACCACTGCCACCTCCACCCCCATGAGTATCTTCTCATAAACCTTAATAACCCCCCCCACCACCACCACCACTACCACCACCACCACCACCCCTACTCCCACACTCACATCCACAAGTTGCCACCGCAACCACTGCCACCTCCATCCCTGCAACTCTCTTTTCATCGACCTTCATCACCCACCCACCATCCACCCCCACCACCACCCACAGGTTTTCACCACCGCCACCACTGCCAACTCCACCCCTGTGACTCTCTTTTCACCAACCTTCATCACCCACCTACCACCCACCCACACCACCACCCACAGGTTTCCACCACCGCCACCACTGCCATCTCCACCCCTTAGACTTTATTTTTTCAACGTTCCTCACCAAGTTCCCACCCACCCACCCACACCCACAGGTTGCCACCACAGCCACCACTGCCACCTAAATCCCTGCCACTTTCATTTCATCCACCATCCACCCACCACCCCCACCTCCACCCACCTTACACGCACAGGTTGCCACCACCACCACTGCCACCTCCACCACTGAGACTCTCTTTTTAACAACCTTCCTCAACAAGAACCCCCCCCCCCCCCCACACACACACACACACACACACACACACAACACACACACAGGTTGCCACCATAGCCACCACTGCCACCTTCATCCCTGCCACTTTCATTTCATCCACCCATCCACCCACCACCCCCACCTCCACCCACCTTAAACGCACAGGTTGCCACCACCACCACTGCCACCTCCACCCATACCACTATTTTATTGCAACCTTCCTAACCAAGCACCCACCCGCCCTTACCCCCCCAGGTTGCCACCGCCACCATTGCCACCTCCACCCACCCTTACCCCCCCAGGTTGCCACCACCACCACTGCCACCTCCACCCATACCACTCTCTTAATACAACCTTCCTAACCAAGCACCCACCCACCCTTACCCCCCCAGGTTGCCACCACCACCACTGCCACCTCCACCCATACCACTTTCTTATTACAACCTTCCTAACCAAGCACCCACCCACCCTTACCCCCCAAGGTTGCCACCACCACCACTGCCACCTCCAACCATACCACTCTCTTATTACAACCTTTCTAACCAAGCACCCACCCACCCTAACCCCCCCAGGTTGCCACCGCCACCATTGCCACCTCCACCCCTGCGACTCTCTTCTCATCAACCTTCCTGAACGACTACAAGATCACTTCGGCACTTGATATTACAGCAACAGTCACCTTCTCCCCCCTTCCCCCTCCCCCTATGAGTGATGGCAAGAAAATGCTTTCTACGGGTGCAATCATTGGCATCGCAGTTGGAGGTGCGTGGAGGTGGGGGTGGGAAGAAGGTGACCCCTGTGGGACCTGCCACTCGTACAAAAGAGTTAGCGCGCTTAGGGTCGGTGGGAGATACCGACTCTCGACCAAACGAACATTGAGCAATGACATAACATCAGCAATGCCGCAGTTTTTGATTATATAGTTTGCATATATTGCTTGTATGTTTTTTACAGTCCAGGGGTAGCCACAGGCTAAAAGGAACCTGCTCACCCAAAATACTCACTACAATCTTAGGAAAGCAAAATGAAAATTCTGTGGATGCCGATTCCCCTAACAGTCCTATAGAGGGCGGAGGCAAATGCACATGCACATGCACCAATCCCCCCACCCACCCCCGCATCCCCCCATGCTGCAGGTGGTGTCGCCTTGGTGCTGCTGATCGGGCTAGTGCTGTACCTGGTGATGAGGAAACCGGCTGCAGTGGGTCCTGAGAGCTCTCAGCTGGTGAAAAATAACGGAGCTTGGGGGGCATAGCTTGGGGGGAGAGGGGGGGGGGGGGGGGGGGGTACCCTTATTACAAGGTACCGGCATATCATGTGATGTTGACCAAAGGTGAGTATGATATTATATGATACCATACAAAACACATCATGATATTTTATATATTATAAATTTACATACGGTAAATATAATTAAGGGGGGGGGGGGGGGGGGGGGGGAAGGAAAACTAAGTTGTACCGCATCACCAATATGATAAGAAAACTGCGAGTGCATGTCGATACTCGATACCATTGATAACATCGAGCACGTGTCAATACACCCGGGGGGGGGGGGGGGGGGGGGGGGGGGGGATGGGTCCCCCCTCCGACCGACTTTATTTGTACTTTTTATAACTTCTTTGTCGGCGTGAATTTTCGTTATGTACACCATCAATAAGGGCTCAACGAGACGAGTTCGAATCTGCAACCGTTGGACAGTTACACTCAGGGTGTAATTGGTGGCTGTCCAGGAGGGTAAAATCAGGCTGGACGCCAAGCTGGATGTATATATATATATATATATATATGTATATATGTTTTATAACAATGATAATATATTAGATTATCATATCTGAATCATATTATAATATAATTGTACTATATTATATATCGAGTTATATTATAACGATATCATATTATATACCTGTTATATATTATGTATATTCTAATTAATATATTTATAAATTTAATTTATAAATATATACGGTAATATATTATCATGTCATAATATATAGCTTATATCTTGGGGGGCTTTTATTTAAAAAACAATAAGGGGTATATTTCATGCACGATGTTTGTGGTTAAACGCTAACTCACACAGCAGAAAAGCTTGAATATTATGCTCCCGTGCTTGGTAAAGCTTGTGCTTTTTAGCTTGAACTTGAACTTGATTACATAGCTTCAGCCAGCAATTTGGTTGCTCGATGTCTTCGCTTTTGAGAACATGAACGCTTAGATCACATGTTTCCACCTTCCCAATTGCAACTCTGTAAATTGGATCGCCGTCTCCCTGTGCAATTTGTAACCTTGGTTTCTTAGTCGGGGGACAGGAAACACCGAGGGTGTATGGGGGGGCTCGTTCAAATGTTTCTGATAGCTGCAATACAACGATCTGGAACAGGACAACTAAGACAACTTAGCTGGTGTGAGATCCACCAATTCTGGGGGGGGGGGGGGGGGGGGGGGGGGGGAAACAAAGATTGGCAACGTCAAAATTTCAGGCCAAGTTTTCAGAGCAGCATATTAAAACACTGGCATCAGCCAAGGATTCAGACTTACCTCAGCTTCACCAAGGTGTGTACCTATATATGTGTCAGGAATCAGCACCACAGCAAATACTCCCACAGCTTATGAAAAAATCGGGACCAACCAAGTGTTATCAGTTGAACCCTCCTAATAAATCGAACACCTTGTGTGTTATGGCGGGCAGGTCCAGTCAGGCTTGCTACCAGAGGACGGGGAAATCCGATGTCTAGCGAGATCGGGCTTAGTCCTATTTCTGGGTGGCCGGGTGGACAGGGGGTTTAATTTAAATTTATTACAAAGTATTGACAATCTTAATCAAGGCCGGGAGAAGCATGCCAGAAAAACATTGCAATTAATACCTAATGGCCGACACCCGTTTTTTAATTGAAATCCATAAAAGGTACAGCTGTACTGCAAAGAGCCAAGCTGCTAGATAAATCCGGGGCGGGTCCTGCGAACTTTTGGGGGGTTGCTGATTAGGTTTTTTAAGTCCCTGGTCTGCCGCGGTTTAGTGGGGCGCGTTGGAACCAGTGACGATTACTTAAGCTCGAAATCTATACGTAACAATCTTTGCGATCATCCACTGCCACCCAGGCACCTACCCACCCATAGTGCTGTGGTATTTGTGTGGTATCTAACTATGTATGTAACCCTTATTCAGTCATTTATTTAACACACCCAATCCCAGCCTCTCACCTCATCCAAATTACGGACCTGGTTACGGATGGGATACGGAAATTGTCCGTATCAAGAGCGTTTTACGGACCAGATACATATCACTTACAAACAATTTATTTCCAGTCACAGACCAAATACGGACCAATCCAGTTCCGTAAACCAAATAGGCAGCCCCAAGTTACGAGCTTGAGGTCTGTTAGGCATCCGTAAAGTAGCCGTAATTAGGTCCGTAAAGAGCCTGGTAATGGATAGTGTTTACCATCCCCAAAGTTACAATTGCTTGTACCACCTCATGACCAGGGTACTACATCTTGCCAAAGGTCAAATTGGTCAGCGCTTATTATAAGTACAGCAAAAAGCGCAAAAACTGCGCGCTGCGCCCACAGGGGGTTGAAAAGACTGCGTGAAACGCGCAGAGGGGCCCAAAAAGACAGCGCGGCACCGCGCTGCCACACGCGCTTGGGAGTACCCTGCTCATGACCCGTAAGGTCATTTTCAGCCTCATCCTCATAATCATGAGGAGGCTCAGGGAGTCCAGGCCACCACATCCTAGACGTCTGATCATAGGCTCCAGCCTTTTGGGCGCGAGGACTGGACGGCCATACATAAATAATGAACAATATAATAATAAACAAATAAGTAAACAGCGGGGGCGAGGAAGGGCTTTTCATCCACCAAACAAGAAGCTTGACATAGGCAAGGATCCTACGGAGCTAGGCAGGGAGACACCATGACTGTCAGCAGCGGCACCGGCAACGACCAACAGTGGTATCAAGTGCTCCTCGCGTGGGTGGGCCTGGAAGAAAGTTGAAAGTGTGGGAGTGTGTCTAGGTGTGTCAGGTGCTCCTTACATCGCTTCGACATGAATGGTGGGCTAGGGTTCAGTGTGTATGGCCTTTTTTCTTTGCGTAATGCCTTTTGTACCTTCTGCTTGTTTTCATTTTCTTCCTGCTTCTGTTCTCATTGTAACTGCAACTACTAGGGGACTACTCTACGATCTTGCAATCACCAACCAGACTTTCCCAGCCGTTAGTTATTGTGATACGAGGTATATGTTTTCAGTTTTATACAGCCGCGAGTTTCTTCGTGCTGTGAGGTATTCATGCCAGTGCAGTCATTAATACTGTGAGGCACAGGCAAGGCCAAGCTAGATAGTCTAAGTGGAAAGTTTAAAAAGCCCCTGAACTGGGTGTGTAGGGTGGTGGTGGATAGGCTTATCCACCACCACCCACCTCATCATGGGTGGAGTTGGATGGGCCTATCCTAGGCAGGGTACTTCAAATTGACAAATTGGCCAGCGCTTCAGCGCACTTGAAACAAAAAACTGCGCTTTGTAGTGCAAAAGCGCAAAAATTGCTTGCTGCGCCCACAGGGAGTTGCAAAAAACTGCGCTTAAAGCGCAGGGGGGGGCAACAAGTCAGCGCTCAAAAGCGCAAAAGCGCGCGCTTTGAATTACCCTGATCCTAGGTGCCCAGCAATGATGTACTTTGGGGGACTTGGCTACAACTCAGCTACACTGAAGCCTGCAGACATGTCTGTCAGGCGATTAGACCGTCAGGTGGCCCGACCTCTGGCTACGAGATCCACCAACTCTGGAGCTAAGAGGGCCTCCGACGGTCGCAGGTTGGCAACTAAATGGGTTCCCACGGCCCTCAATACAAGAATACCCCTTTCGTGCCCAGCACTGGTAAATTTGACCCCGTTTTTGCTCCAAAAACAATGGTGCATGTTAACATATGTATAGGTCGGATTTCATAAACCCCCCACTTTGAACAATGAGAATCTGAACATATGTACGATTATTTGTTTCGTGCGAAAAAGGAGTCAGATGCAGGGCATCTGCAGGTGGGAAGTGCTTACCTGCTTTCCTGAAGGTGCTTTGTCCCACAGAGTTAGTTGTGCATTGCGATCAGGACCCTTCCGTGAAGTGCACACCGCATTCAGCCATACATCAAATTCCTGAAATTGAAATCAAATTTGAAATTTAGCTGATTGCACATCACAGTAAGCAGACACACCAACTTCCTGAGAACTAAGCCAAGGCATGATTGCGTGTGGCTGGATGTGTAAAACAAAATGATATAGTGAAAACCTGTGTATGTGTGCACATTGTGAAAACATGTGTATGGGCATGTGTGTGGACGTGTGTGTGTAAACAGCGCTTTTTACTTCAGCTATATACAGCCAGCCGACCAACCTCTACTACCCCCTAGCCTGCTGTTCACATGTGTGTGTGTTAACATGCATGCGTGCGTAGCCCTGGCTAGGCTCACAAAATCTCAGTTTTGCCGCCTTGGAAGAGGCAGAGAACTTCCCTCCGTGCTGAAGCGCGGTAGTCCAAGCTCAGGCGCAGATAGAGGGTCTGCGAAACCAAATAAACCCAACATGGTAGCTATTCTCCAGTATATACACATGCATGCAAACGGGAGGGTTCCCTCAATCTCACGCCTGTGGCATGGCAAACTATTTTTCAATTTTGCATGTGTGCGTGCACATGCAAGGGGTATACTGCGAAGTACCCACCTTCATTGCAGCCACCAGCTTAGCGCCACTGTCACTGCCAGGGTCAGCGAAGAAAGCTTTCATGTTATGGACTGATAAGCCGGACCCCATGATTAGGATGCCTTCGTCACGGAGGGGGGCCATGGTCATACCAACCTGTGAGTGAGTGCGTGTGTGTGTGGGGGGGGGGGGGGGGCTAAGTGGGGTCAAGTTGGGCAGCTATGTCCCTACCAACCTGTGTGTGTGTGTGTGTGTGTGTGTGTGTGTGTGAGGAGGTGGTGGCGGTGGTAAGGCTATGGGGGGTCAAGGAGGGGGACCATGCCCCTACCAACCTGTGTTTGTGTGTGTGTGTGTGTGGAAGTGGTGGTGGTAGTGGTGGTGGGGCTAAGGAGTGGGGCTACGGCCCAACCAACCTACAAGGTAATTTGGGGTGGGTTAGAAGTATTCAAAAACCTGTGGGACTGAATTTCCCAATTCTGTCTCCGCCAAAGCCCTCAATATGTGGAATAGTCAAGGTGCAAAAATGCCACTCTTTCCGCAATCTGTACTTCTGGCTGGTGGACCCCAAAATACCGTACCTTTATGTGCGACTCAGGGTCCATACTGGCCATGATGCTCATCTGCACGATGGGGATGTCTGCCTTTGGGAATGCCACTTTAAGAGGTACAAATGTGCCATGGTCAAACCTGTACAGAAGTAAAAATCCGCCTTTTGCCAGATGTCCCATAGTTAGTTCTGTAAGGATGTTACATGGTCAGGTGTACAGATGTTCAGATGTATAAATGTGATGTGGTGTAGGGAGCAGCGGTGGACCTTAGGGTGTTGGGGGGGTAGGCAGGGCGGGGTGGGGGGGGCGCGCGAAGGGGGGGGGCGGGGGTGCACGGGGGGGGGGCGGGAGGGAGGGGGGGGGCGGGCGGGCGGGGGGGGGGCAGGGGTGGCGGTGGTGGGGGGAGGTAGGGCACGGGGGAGGAGGCGCGGCGGGAGGATTACGCGGGTGCGGGGTGGGCCGGCGGAGGGGGGGGGTAGGGGGCAGAGATGAGAGAGGCGGGGACGGTGGGGGGGGAAAGGGTGGAGGGAGGGGGGGGGTAGAGGAGGGGACTACAACGAAGGAGCCATGAAGCTCCCGACCCCCAACAGCCCCCCCCCCGCCACCTCCCCACCTGGCCCAAAACGTGCCCCCACCCCATCCGCCCAACCATCCCCCCCGCACATCAACCCCCCACCCCCCCCCGCCCGCCCCATCACCCACAGTACGACCAAGCCCGCGCCGCCGCCCGCCAGCCCCCCCCCCACCACACCCATCCCAGACCCACCGCCCCCACCCCTGCCCCCATCCCCCCATCCGCCCCCGCCCCGCCCCCCCAACAACACCCCCCCCGCCCGCACCCCCAGGCACGTGCCACGGCCAACGCCCCACGCCGACCACCCCCCCCCCCCCCCCCTCAACCCGCCGACGGGCCCGGCCCAGAACCCTGCACGCCCAGGCAGACCAGCCCAGGGGCGGCCACCGCCCCGGGCCCGGCCCCGCCGACCCGCGACAGCCCCCCCCCCCACCACCCCACCCCCCCCCCCCCCCCCCCCCCCCCCCCCCCCGTCCCCGCGAAAGCCCCCGTCCCCCCACCCCCCTGGCCTCCGCCTGCAGCCACCCGCCGGACGCCCCGCCCACGCAGCAAAGCCCCCCGCCTCCAGGCCCCGGGCCGCCCGGCCCACACACCCCCCCACCCCCCCCCCACCCCCCCCCCCCCCCCCCCCCCCCCCCCCCCGGCCCTCACGACCGCTCCCCCCCCCACAATAAGCCCCGAGCCCCCTCCCGCCCCTTGGATCTCCGCCCCCGGTCGCCCACAGGGCCCCCCGCGCCCGCCAAAGACCCCGCCCCGCCTCCTCCGGGCCCGCCCCCGCCGCCCCCCCCCCCCCTCCGCCCCGCCCCCGCCCTCCCGCGCCCCCGCGCCCCCCCGCAACAGCCCCCGGAGGAGCGGTCATTCTAGTAGTCTAATACCATCTCACTCACGGCCCCACCACCCCAACCGATACTTCGTTCACTCACACGAACAATAGACCACTCAAATTACTCAACACCTCCCCCCCAAACAGACCCCTCATTCATCTCATCTGCCCCTCCACAGTAAAGTACCTCCCCTCTCCTCCCCTCCACTCATCATATTGCACCACCCACCTCCACACTGCTGCATCCATCCATACATACTAGCTACCATACAGTTCCATTGTGTGTACTTAACAAACATCCACCATATGAACATACATACATCCACCCATTCATTCATACACACTCTGTATCATAGGGTCCCATACGATGCCATCTTGTCGGGTCGATGTCATTTAAATTGTATCGCATGATGTCAACCCGTGTTTTCAAAGAGTTTTGACCCATCCATTTAAAATACACTGTCTCACCCTCTCTTGGAGTCCTCTTCGCATGCTATGCCCGCACGCTGTAGCAGCGCCTTCACCTTTGCCGCAACCTCAGGACTGCCAACTGCTGGGTATTTGATCTGCACCCAAAATACAAATTAATGGTTGAATAATAACAAAACACAAAATGGACTGAACGTGCACCCAAATAACCACATAAATGATTGAATACATAAATTAATACTTATCTCAGGGCTGCCAATAGCTGGGTACATGACCTGCACCCCACCCCTCCCCACCATACCCCCCAACACAAATAAAAACAATCAAACCAACAAGTACAAAAATTCAAAGGCGGCGGCGCAAGCGACGCGTAAAATTGAAGGAGAGTGTTATTGGAGCGACAGGTGGCAACAGAATCAAGCAGATTGAAGCCAGTTCGTAACGAGACAGTTGGCTGATGTGTCAGGCTTCCTGTTGCTCACACAAACAAACGTCGGTCGCACTAAAAACGGACAACGGGTGACCCTGGGGGCTCCCGACCCCCAGAAGGGGGAGCTCCGGAACCCCCCACCCCCACACCCCACCTCTCCCCTTTCCATCCCTTGTGCACCGCCTTTGCCACCTTGCATGCCTCAATTGGGGCATAAGCCCCCCCCATCTCCCCCCCCACACAAACACACAAACACGCCCCCCCTCTCCCCCATCCACCACCCACCGACACACACACGCATGGACACAATGGGCACCTCTCCCCCCACACACCCCTATGGCCCCCCCCTCCCCCCCTCCCCCCCACCGCCACCCCCACCCTCCAACTTGCACCGCCACCGCCACCCCCAATTTTGCACCTCGTACACTCCGCCCCCCCCCCCCCCCCCCCCCCCCCCCCCTCCCACCCACCCACCCCTCTATGCCCCTCCAACCCCACCCCAAAGACACCGCCCGACTTTCCTACCCCCACCTGCACCCACCTACACCCTACTCACTCACACCCTATGCCCCCCCACCCACCCACTTGCCCGATTTGCCTTCCCCCCACCCACACACACATTTTGCACCTCATACCCCCCCCCCCCCCACACACACACACTCCCCCCCCTATGCTCCCCCCTCCCCACACACCTTGTATGCCTCCGGTGGAAAGCCTCCATAGTCATACAGCATGGATGGAAGTGCAACAGTAGAGACGGTGGACACTTTAGTCTCCCAATGGGCCGTGACTAAAACAATCGCGGTGGGCCGTCCAGGAAGTTTGCCGGGTATTGATTTCAAACTCGCAATCAGATCCCTGTGTTGTGCTGTGTTGTGTTGTGCTGTGTTGTGTTGTGTTGTGTTGTGCTGTGTTGTGTTGTGTTGTGTTGTGTTGTGTTGTGTGGTATGGTGTGTGGTGTGTGCTGTGTGTTGCGTGTGTTGTGTGGTGGGGTGTGGTGTGGTGGGGGTGTGGTGGGGGTGGGGGCGAGCGTGTGCATGCACGTGTTTGCGCATGTTCATGTGTGTGTGTGTGTGTGTGTGTGTGTGTGTGTGTGTGTGTGTGTGTTGCGTGAACGGACAAACAAGAAGGAATGCAGATGAGACGCAAATATAGCAGATACGCAGATAGGCTGAGGTACTCAGATAAGCAACGAGTGGATCAGACTCTGGACAAAGGGATGGTGTAGATCCTTATATAGGGTACCTGCTCACTACCACAAGATATGTACTGTTCATGCAGCTCTCTATAGGTCCTCAGCATGTATGCAAAGCCAAAAATAGGGAATGAATGGGCAGGAGGATGCGAAAGCTGTATAACTGTGTATGTGTGTGGAGTGGGGTGTGTGGGGTGGGGTGTGGGGTGGGGTGTGTGGGGTGGGGAGGAGGGGGAGGGGGTAGGTGGGGGGGTGGGGGGTGGGGGCTTAGGAAGCTTGCCAGGTATTGACTTAGAACTCTGAACCAGATCCTTGTGTGTGCGTGTTCGTGCGTGTGTCTGTGAGCATGTGTTTGTGTGTGCGTGTGCGTGTATGTGCATTTGTGTGTGCGTGTGTGTGTGTGTGTGTTTGTGTGGTGTTTATGTCGTGGTGGTGAGGGGGTGGGGGGTGGGGGGTGGGGGGAGGGGAGGTGTGTGTGTGTGTTTATAGTGTGTGTGTTTATGTGTGTGTGTGTATGTGTGTGTGAGAGAGCTGTGTGCAAGCCATACCTGTGACCGTGGTCTCCCATAAGGGGCAGTGGCCCCCCACCATGGGAGACGAAGAGCGTGGGAAAGCGCTTGCACGCCATGTCTGCTATTATTGGACTCGGTGCTTGTGAGGTAGCAGCACGCAGGTATATCGTGTAGAAGCCGGTTAGGGTGTGTGCGCTTGTAGGGGATGCGTCTTGTGGGTGAGAGGAGGTGCCCTGGACAGATTATGATGCAGGCAGTTGTAAATAATGTAATCTACGTAGGCAATGCGCGAAGCGGTGACCTGACAACGTTGCGCCCAACTTTCCGGAACGAAAAGCAACGGAACCAAACGTTGCGCTCGATTTTTTGGCAACCTCAGCCCCGCACGGTTTGCGACGAGTACTGTATCATCGTAGGAATCTTCGCCTGCAACGCACGGTTTGCGACGGGGTTGCCTGGTTCTCCAAAAACAGCTTGGCGCGCCCAATGCGCTGCCACTCCAGCCTGGCAGGGGTCGGGCGGGTCGAGTCCAAGACAGGTCATCAGCGTTGCAAAGCTGTGGGTCCAAGAAGGCGCGGTGGTCGCGAGGCTCTCTCGCCTCGCAGCCATTCCATCGCTCCATCAAGCCCAGCGTTTTTTTCTTTTACCCTGCGCTCTTATTTGCTCTGTGAACTTAAACTGTTAAGATATAATGGAAATTGCAACACCATTCTCAGCATATTTTATTTTGCTCCAGATTTACAACAAAAACTAACACATCGGAATGATTGGCAGCTCCAAGGGATTTTCCTCCAGTACATAACAAGCATGGGATGGCAATCCTGATCCAGCATGTATCCACGTGATCACCAGGGTCATAGTTGGGTAACTACAGACTTGAAAACTCCTGTAAGCTCAGTAGCTCACGCACCCATATGCAGACATGGCAAGGGAATACAGATGACGCCAGCCACATACTGTTACATCCTTCTTCTTGGCTTAAGCGGAGAACTAGGCAAACCCTAAGCCCTAAGCCTACTCATACTTTAGCTATTATACCCAAGCCTAATCTAGCCTATTATAAACATAAATGTATCAATCCTCGAGTCGTTAAATTAATTCCAAGCATGCGCGTATTTAATCAATCGTCAACAAGCCTAATATACCAACCCACGAGTGGTTTTATTAATGATAAGCCAACTCCTGCTTCATTAATTAAACCCAAGCCTAAGCAATAGCAAATGGAGTGGTTTAATACATCCAGGGCCTGCTCGTACTTAATGGATCATTTCTACTATTTTGTAGGAGTGGCAACGCCATTCAAACGGAATCCTCTGTGCCGCTGGTTTGTGTAAGGAGACTCCCCTCCTGGGGTGAAAATCCTTTCACAACCTGACACAACTAAAAACAATCCCATGCCTAATCTACCAATCCCAGAGTGGTTTGATTCACCCAAAGCCCATTCATACTGAAGTCCTTAAACCCAAGCCTGATCAATGCAGCAGTGAATGGATCAATCCGCGAGTGGTTTAATCAATACCAAGCATGATTGTACCTTATTCATGTACCTTGAGAATAACCCTGGACCCCCCCCCCCCCCCCCCCCCCAGGCCCCTCCCCCCCACCCCATAGGTCTGATACCACTCATAACTATTGGTATGATTTGAGAATCATACTGAAAATGAGCATGGTAAAATGATACCCTGGGCTATGGCAATCATCCTACCTCCTCTACCCCCTATGGCCCTATCTACCCCCATAGGTTAGTAACCTTACTCAGGTTTCATCATACCCCTAGACATGATGTCGTATCATACCTTTGGGTATGATGATGCATCATGCTTGTTGCAATTATCAAACACCAGAACTTTATGTATGACTTTAAATGTATCCCTTACAATGGGAATCCCTGCTAAGTTTGCATCATACCCCCGGACATGATGTCATATCATACATATGGGTATGATGATGCATCATAGTCCTGGGTATGACGCAACATCATAGCTATAGGTATGAAGCAAAACTCCCCTTTCAGTGATATACATAGGTCTGGTGGTAGACCAAATCGCTTGAGGATGTAGAGTCGGGGGTTCGACTCCCCCTTCAGTCGCTCTTGACGCTGCAGGTCGTTGTCAACTGCTATGGTAGATAGTCCAGTTGAGGTAGGAGACTGCTCCCCACCCGCGTATGACGGGCTCACTGAACACCACGCCCCACCAGACGTTAGTTATTATTACCTTTTTTAGGTATGAAGCTCAATATATCCCTGCCAAGGTTTTATCCTACCCCCGGACATGATGTCATATCATTATGGGCTGGCGTATCGTATGATGTTGACCTCAGGCGAGTATGATATCATATGATATCATATTGCCGTTCCCTACATATCATACCTATGGGTATGATGCTGCATCATACTCCTAGGTACAAATCTACATCATTGCTATAGGTTTGACGTTCAATATATCCCTAACCTTTTTCCAGGGCTGGTATCCCTTGTACCATCTACCGACTCAATCACTACCGTCAATAGGCAGCATGAGTTACTTCGGGCACATTTATTTTGGTACGGGTGCCCCACCCATCACTCAATATTGTCTACTTATTAGCATGCTCCTTTGAAGTCCCCTCACAAGCACAGCTTTTCTTTTCAACTACAACCAACAGCTTATAGACAGATCCCTGAGCCAGCCACCAGGCTAAGCACCAAGATTTCTGCAGTTTTGAACAACTTGTTGTGTCAGCTTCAAGGTGCACTAGGTTGCATCTAGTTTGCCTGAATAGTTAGTCAGGGGGGCTGCCTAGAAGGTGCTACCCGTAGCTGAAAACAAAAGCTATGCTCATACGGCTACAAAGTATCAATGCGTGCACCTTGGTGTTCTTTGACACACTGCTTTTCTTATCGGCTAGGCACATGGAAGCTCCCTGAGGCAGCCATGGGAACAAGCCAAAGATTTTGGCAGTGCAGGTTGAAATAAAGCCCAAACAAAAAAGCGATTGCACGTGTCTAGAATATGGCATAAGTAAGTCCTATTAATGCTAACCCATCCTTCAACATGGCTTCTACATGTTGCTGTGGTTCATACGTCTGTAACATGGCCTCAAGTAGGTCATTCACATCAATGCTCACCCATTCTTCAACATGGCTTCTACATGTTGCTGGGGTTCATACGTCTGTAACATGGCCTCAAGTAGGTCATTCACATCAATGCTCACCCATCCTTCAACATGGCTTCTGCATGTTGCTGGGTTCACATGTCTGTAACATGGCCTCAAGTAGGTCATTCACCTCAATGCTCACCCGTCCTTCAACATAACAGGGCTTCTACGTGTCGCTGGGTTTCACATGCCTGTGACATGGCCTCAAGTAGGTCATTCACATCAATGCTCACCCATCCTTCAACAGGGCTTCTACGTGTCGCTGGGGTTCACATGCCTGTGACATGGCCTCAAGTAGGTCATTCACATCAATGCTCACCCATCCTTCAACAGGGCTTCTACGTGTCGCTGGGGTTCACATGCCTGTGACATGGCCTCAAGTAGGTCATTCACATCAATGCTCACCCATCCTTCAACAGGGCTTCTACGTGTCGCTGGGGTTCACATGCCTGTGGCATGGCCTCAAGTAGGTCATTCACATCAATGCTCACCCATCCTTCAACAAGGCTTCTACGTGTCGCTGGGGTTTTACATGCCTGTGACATGGCCTCAAGTAGGTCATTCACATCAATGCTCACCCATCCTTCAACAGGGCTTCTACGTGTCGCTGGGGTTCACATGCCTGTCACATAGCCTCAAGTAGGTCATTCATATCAATGCTCACCCATCCTTCAACAGGGCTTCTGCATGTTGCTGAGGTTCACATGTCTGTAACATGGACTAAAGCGGATCATCCACCTCAGTGCTCACCCATCCTTAAACAAGGCTCCTACGTGGTTCTGGGGTTCACATGTCAGTAATATGGCCTCAAGTAGGTCATCCACCTCAGTGCTCACCCATCCTTGAACAAGGCTTCTACGTGTTGCTTGGGTTCACATGCCTGGAATATGACCTTTTGTAGTCATAATTCCTATCAACATTTTCCCTTGTTTTGTTCAAAGTCAACACTGTTGCTCCATGCAGCCCTGTTTGGGTTATCATTAGCATATGCCTCACTTTCCACTGGAGACGGCTAAGTGTGAAGAAGAAGACTGCAAGTGGCTTACCCAGGAACTTGTACTTGGCTCGGTATACTGGTAGCATCAGGTTGATCAGTGTATGCTTCGGCATCTCAAGAACCTCCTCTGCATCAAGACCAGCCTGAGTAAGGAAGAGGACAGCTAGTCATCAGCAATGTTGTGGGCTGGAAGCAATGTGGGAATTATGCTTAATTTTCTTGCTTCTTTGCAGCATTGCTGTTATGCTTGGATCCTTTGGTTTTGGATGGTTGGAAGACCCCCCCCCCCCCTCCTTAGATGTTATTGAGCGGGCTTTTCTTGGGTCAACTATCATGTGCCTATGAAAATGTAATTTAACCCAAGGGCAATACATGTGTTCGAATGTATGAAATGTTTGAATGCTCTATCCTTTCTTAGCTGTTATTTTTATTTATCATGAACACTTATCCTTGTTTGGATTGCTTGTCTAGGAGGTAGCCGATTAGGAGTACAGTCTAGGAGGTAGCCGATTTGAACAAAGGTACTTGCCCACCAACCAATCAATTCTAGACTTACACCACCGTGCTTACACCACCGTTCATCCCTCTGGCTATTTTAGTTCATAAAGCTCATGGTTGTCAAGTCAAGTCCCCTTGACTCCTTCAAGGTGCTGGTACATTTGGAGTCCAGTAGGGCTCCAGGAAAAAATGCAATCATCATGTATGTGGGAAATACTTCATCATGGTTGCCCATATGATGATTAAAGCATCATATAGTGATCACAATAACATGAATTTAAAAATTGTCCATTGAGGGCAAGCAAGTCCCACATGAGAATATGCATATTCTTAACCCCTTCAACAATACTCCCCCCCCCCCCCCCCCAGACAGAATCACTACCTATCACGACACTTGTCCATTACACCATCTCACCACAAGGAGCATCGTATCGAAGAGCTGGTTTAGCATACTGATGACAAATATTGCTATCGTGATGATGTTGACGGAAGAAAGAAGGATCTGAATAACAATGTATCCAGCTGGCAGTTGGTCCGTGGAAACGAGGTAGGTGCTGCAAATGAAGGGTAAGGGATAGGGACACTTAGCCATTCAGACATTTTCAGTGTGTGCGCAAATGACTGTGGTACTAAATGATTGAAGCACACAACTAGATAAGCTGGTCTGTCTGTTGGGAACACATAGACTCCTTAGTCTCAAATCTGATAGGTTGTAAACATTCCATGCATTTTTGCTGCCGCCCAGAAATAACACCTGCATCAGAAAATCTTTAATAAACTGAAGCAAAGAAGTACTGGTTTCTGTATGTTTGAAGACGAAAAGAAGAACGTAGAAGTAGAGAAGAGAAGAAGTCTATATAAGTAGAGGAGAGAAGGATAAAATAGAAGAAGAGAAGACAAGAAGAACATATAAGTAGAAAAGAGAAGACGAACACATAAGGAGGGAAGAGAAAAAGACCATTCAAGGAGAGAAGAGAAGGAAAACATAGAAAGAGAGAAGAGGCGAATAGAGAAGTAGAGAATAAATATATGCAACAAGTACAAGGGTCCACTAACGCTGTAAGGTTGCACGTCTGCTTCAAACGTCTGCTCGTGTCTGTAATATTGCATGACTGTCTGTTTTTCTTGGCCCAATAATGGCCCGCCTATGAGAATGTAATGCAATGCCACCCCCATTCCACACAGAGAAGCCAGGGTCTGGGGTGTCGTGCGGTTGTTTGATAGTGATAGCAAGGCATGCAGAACCACTGTGATCACAACCACCACCACTTAACCCTCAGGTCCGGACGCATATAGCAGTGCCACCAACACACTCCTGGTTGTGTGCTAACTGGAAAAAAGCATACAGCCAGCACAAACAGCCCACCCTCACCACCACCACCACCGCACCACTAACACCACCACCAATGCGACGTAGGAAGACAGAGTGAACCTTAGTCAAACACTAGCACCCAAACATATGTGTCGGCTATGTCACATAATATAAGTGAAATGACATAATATTATATAATATTCGTCGGACGAGCTATCTCACCAGAATTTTGCATTTATTTGAAAAACTAATATTATTGTGACACTATAATAATATGAGCTAATATTGCTTTTTCAAACACTAATATTTGTTGCCGTTCCCTACCCATACACGATCGCAGGCACAAACAGAGGCGACCCCAACAAGAGAAGTTCTATGCAGCGTCACCTGCGTCGCTAAACGATGGCGGAGAGTGATTGCGAGGGAGCGACAGGTGGCAACGGAAGCGAGTTAGTTATGAGGCCGTTGGCTGACGTGTCTGGCTTCATCACGGTCAGATGGATGGATGGTTGGATGGATGGTCGGACGGAAAAATGGGTAACACTGGGGGCTCCCGCCCCCCAGAAGGGGGGGCTCTGCCAAAAACAGAGGCAACAACTCTGAGTATTACCAGAGGAAAAGTGAGATGATGATTGCCGTATGGGCAAGAATCTCCATATTATGGACATAGTTGCTGGTGTGGGGACGTAGGATAACCTGGGCAGCCAGGGCAATGCCGGCGATGGCTAGGGCCGTAAGGGTCTGGGATCCAACAGGGGCAAATGGACTGGACAGATACATGAGCGTTGGAGCAAAGACCAGCTTGCGAAGCATGACATATGACTCCCATGCATACCACCTGCACAAGTGAGTGCAAATTACTAATCTCAGTTTTAGTCGAGCTTGCGGTGATGAGCATAACGAGTCACGAGCAAGGTGAAGATAATCGTTTTTGCACTTGTTTTTTTTGTGGTGTTAGACCATAGGTCCCTTCTGACACAGTCAAGCTACGGGCACATTTTGAAGCAAAACGCTAGACTAATGGGCATACTAAAAGGCATACTCGAGATGTCAAGATATATTAGTAGCAGGCTATCCAACTACTCATTTGGAGTCCAACAGGGCAAGAGGATAATGTAACCATCCTCCTCCTCCTATTCATCATTCGGACAAACAAATCACAGAAACAAGTAGTGAGCGGCTAGATTGTTCAGGAGCTAGCTAGGCTGTCCTCTTTAAATACAGATAGCTAAAACGTATTAACATGCGTCATGCCAACGATGTGGCATGACAGCCTACTGCTATGTATACGTACACCTCATACCCCCTGTTTGACCTCATCATGTAGCTAACACTGCCATTCAGCTACTCTTGCTTGAACTTATTTTGACGCTAAGTACTTTGAACAACCATTATCTGCGTCCGATGATTCTTGATTCAATAAATTCTATGGCGGCCGCCTGGAGTCCTTGGTTGGTCCTGCTTGCATCCGCATGTGCATTGTCATTTTTATTCTCAGTTTAAGGAAAAAGCTATGGCGAACTGAACCCCCAGCAAATATGTTGAGGGACCGGCATGTCATAAGATGTTGACCAGAAGCGAGTATGATATCATATGATATCATACAAATTACATCATATGATTTTGTACATAAACTAAACTTATAACTTTTGCCTAGTCAGACTCATATGATATCAAATGTTGACATGATTCCATATGATATCATACTGCTGTTCCGTAAATATGTGTGCTTCAAGTACTTCACAACCAGTACTTGAACATATTCTTGCCTGCCCTATATTCGCAACAGACTTGCACTAGCACCCAAACAAACAAGCAGTGGTGATTTTGGTGATGGTCTGACCTGTGGCGGTATTCCTCGTACAAGAATCCATATCGAGCTCGGAACAGATTTTCATCAAGCCTATGAAAGGTTGGCGTACAGTCTCCATGCCAAGTGGATGGGGGTCACCACAATAAAGATGAGTTCGGCAATGCCCACGGTGAATGCTAGAACTGCGTGCTCCCCTTCATAGCATTGGAGGTTGAAGTTGGAGACCCATCTGCAGACAGGCGGATGACGGTATGATTTAATAATAATACAATATTAACATTTATCATTGATTTTGCGTTTTGTAGCATACAAAGTCGGTCATTTTTCCTTCACAATTATGGTTTGATCCTGTTGAGCATCTTCTTCATGACCCAAAACTATGCCATGAAACAGCTTGAGCTCTCAATATAGGCTCCCTTCTAGGTTTCCCCAAATAATGTTCTCCCAAGTCTGGATTTCTGGCACGAATTTTGCCGAAAGCCCAGAGACTGGCTGGGTTATGATGATGATGATTATTATATATTTTCTTGGTGCCCTATTGGACTACAAATCTGCCCGCGTCTTGTTGGAGTCAAGAGGGACTTTCGAACATCCTTGCAATGTTATGTAATTCAATGCAATGTAGTGCAATGTATCCTGTACTCTATCAAGTTGGAGCCGTGGTGGGCCGTCTGCTCCCAGATTCCTTTCAAACCGTTGATTGGAAGCAAACCCGGAAGATGCAGGATCGCTTGATTGGGGCACTCCTGTATGCAGTGGTCACAGTTAGAACATAATTGCCATGTAATGTAATGCAAGGTATCATATACAATATCAAGTTGGAGCCTTGGTGGGCCATCTGCTCCCATCCCATGCCTATCAAAACAATGCTTGGGCGCATACCCGGAAGATGCAGGATTGTATACTTGTATCCACTGTAGTCTTAGGTAGGTTAACTTGATTTGGGGGGGGGGGGGGGGGGGGGGGGGGGGGGGGGGGGAATACAAATTAATCCTTGAGCAATATAAATAGGGATGTCACATGCAAAATTGTACGATGACGATACTGATTTGTTTTGGCTGGGCACCGTAAGTTTATAAAAATGGAAATGTGGGAGTAGATTATGAAACAGACAAGGAAACAGTAGGTTGGTATGCTGGATCAACCACGCCGATAACATAAACGGTATCCTTGAGTATAGGGCTAGTGAAAAGAGAGCAGAGGCAAACATATTTTTTATAGAAATGGAAATGAATACCTGGCGCCGGTGCGCAAGCATCCTTGAGCATAGGGATAGTGAACAGAGACACGTCTTTATTCTGGGAGGCGAAAATATATTGTAGGAGACGAATATCTATTTTCTAAAAAATGGAAATAAACAACTGGTGCCGGTGTGCAAGCATCCTTGAGTATAGGGCTAGTGAAGGGAGACCCGTCATTATCGTGGGAGGCGAATGTATAGCGTTGGAGGCGAAAATATATTTTGTAAAAAATAAAACTAAAAACTAAACCCCATCCCATCCCATCCAGGGTACTGTTGTGCGTGCTTTCACCTCCTACACCTCCTACACCTCCTACACCTCCTCCAACACAACACAACACAACACAACACAACACAAGGAGACCCCCCCCACCCCCCCACCCACCCACCTACCCCACCTCCACCCCATCCAGGGTACAGTTGTGCGTGCCTCCACCTCCTACACCTCCTTCAAGGAGATGTGTTACGAGGCCCTGAACCTACATTCCATCCCCAATGGTGATGATGCAAGCACAACACAACACAACATAACACAACACAACACAACACAACACAGCCCAACACCACGTAACAAAACACATGACTACACACACCCCACCCCATCCCATCCAGGGTACTGTTGTGCGCGCTTCCACCTCCTACACCTCGTACAACACAACACAACACAAGCCAGCCTCAAGTGCACGCTTGGTATCGCTTCCCTCATCAATAGTGTTGACAGTGTGGCAGAGGAAAATATATTTTGTAAACAATACAAATAAATACCTGGCGCCAGTGTGCAAGCCAGCCTTGATTGCACGCTTGGTATCGCTTCCCTCATCATCCGTGTTGACAGTGTAGCAGAGGAAAATTTCCAAGAAGGCTTGGACCCAGGTTGGATAGTAGAAGAAAATTACAATGATGAGGCTCAGGATCATCCTAGATCCGTAGTTGGTCCAGGAGAAGGACTTTATGGACCTGGATCCCTTGGGATTGTGTTTCGGAGCTTGGTGATCAGATAGGCTGCCTGATTGATAGTAGGGAAGAGCAAATCATACAATTGTAAAAGGCTCCTTTCTTGCCATACAAGTGACTTAGTGGTGGATAATAACATATTATGGGTGGATCAGTGTCAGGGAAGTGGAGTTGCGTAGATGAGCAATTAATACAGACTGACACATTTTATTTTTTATTTATGATGTTCGCAAGTTCCCCTTCACTCAGTCAAGCCGCGAGCACATTTTGAGTCATGTAGAGCACCATGACTAATGTAATCATCATCAATACCATCATAGTCATCATCCTCATAATCATCAATACCTGATTGATTGTAGGGAAGAGCAAATAATATAGGCCAATGGCTGTGTATACCATCCACGGGAAGAAGATGGTGATGATCATGACCAAAATCCTTTTGTCCACTCCGTAGCTTCCCTGGAGGGCGCATTCCAGGGGGTGCCAGTTGTAGGTGTTGGCGAAGAATGCTTGCAGGGTATCCATGATGGCAAAGAGCTCGGTCGGCAGGATGTTGTTGGAGCGCCCAATCCAGGATATCATGAACAAGGTCTGCAAGTAGGTGACCAGAACCTTCCTGGTAGCTGAAAGGACGATGAAGCCAGCCTCTAGCTGGATCTCCTGTCTAGTTTGGAATGGCACCTGGAGATTTTGATTTGAAGATTTGCGTGCCAGGCCAATGTCTCTCTGCCTCGGGGGAAGTTGCAATATCAATGAAAAACTTGACAAACGTACTTCCGCTCCATTCTCCCTGTTGGTATGACACATCCGAGAGGATGTCCGTTGCATAGAGGGGGATGTCCGGTGCATAGAGGGTGTGTCCTCATCTTGCTGAACTGGACTGGATGGTCTAGGGCTTCCCAACTATTGGCTGTCCATATAGCTCCGTCTGGAAAAACTTGACAAGCCTCTTGAGCTCCATGCCCGCAACAAATAACCCTTATCTTCTTTGGGTGCAGCGAGTGAGGGCGCATCCAATAACACTGCCACGTGTGGTGTGCCGCTTTCTGACATGCCGCCTTCCTCATTCTCCTTGGTGGGTATCATCTCTGACACCTTCTTGGCGGCCTGGTATGGATTATAGCAATTCAGGGAATGATTTGGGAAGCACACTTTGTACTTCGGACTTGGTTCTCAGTATCGAAGGTCAATTATCGAGAATTCTCGCGAGAATTCTCAGATTTCCAGGCCAAATTCTCGATTTCATGTACGAAGTCCGGGTTCTTCAGAAACCTTGAACCCAAATCATCCGCTGAATTGCTATATGTGGTATGGAGTTCAGTTCAACAGTGCTTTTTTTGTAAACTGTCTCTCCTGTTTGGAAGGCTGGGCAAGTTACTTTAGTTTACTTGGCTACCCCTGGACTGTTCAAATACATACATACATGGACTAAATACAGAATATTAGCAAACACATAAGCAAGCTACCAGAAAAATTACGCCCGAGAATGAAGTTTATAGGCATCGTGGTGCTTGCCGAGTGCTTATTTTAATGCACCCCTCCTGAGAATCTAGAGCTCATTGTTTCAGGCTGGACAAGTATATTCAACCTATTTGGCTACCCCTGGAGTGTAGTACACTGTGGTACACATACATTGTGTTATACGCCTTCAGAGGATTGAGATCAGGTAAGAACAGGTTAGAGAGCTTTAGGGTTTTGAGATCAGGTCAGACCAGGATGCAGATCATGTCAGACAGAGGATCCATCGTCAAACGGAAAGGCATACTCAAGGTTGTACCGATCATCCAGGTTCAGGTATCTATATAGCAGTAAAATACAAGCTACAGGATAGTGAACAAGCATATCCAATGTGTGAACAAGCATATCCAATGTGTGAACAAGCATACCCAATGTGTGAACAAGCATACCCAATGTATGACTTACATTCAACAGCAGAGCCAAGGGGATGATGGACAGAAAACAAATAATGCTGTAAGTGATCACGCTCCATGCAAAGCTCAAGCACATGATGCATCCCGGTGATGATAGTCCATAGCCCTCTGTACAGATGCTACACACAACGCCGCGATACCCAGGTGCACATAACACACCATAGTACGCTTCTTCATTGTACCTGTGGTGTTCACAACAATTGCAGCGTTAGTGCAGTCCTATGCTCCATAGCACATTTAGGATCCTCAGGCTGGTCTGTGGTAGCCTATCACCCATACGTGCATAATGCAACCTTTTAAGCCCAATAAAAGGGTGCTAAAGACACCCTCAATCATAAGTGCTTCCTGTTAAGCTACCAGGAATAGCTTGTATTCCAGTGTGGCAAATATATGCAGATCTTATATGCCCACTTAATCATGTTGTAATAATATTATTGCAGATCTTGTACGCCCAATTAATAATGTTGTAGTAATATTAACATAGTCACTAAATGACACGTTGGTTAGGTATCACTTCCTGCCGTCGAAGATGGGCATGAAAGATAAAGCGATAGTAAAAAACAATCATGGTTCACCTCCAAAAGTATTGCTGCTTTGCCACAAATGTGAAATTGTAAGCTTCGTATAAGAGCAGATTTTTCATTGTATTTGACTTGGAATTCATAAGTAAAGCAATTCAAAAGTAAAGCAATTTATACTTTTCTGGTTTGACCCAGACCAGGCCTCAGGGACCGAAAAACACTTTGCTACCCTATGATGATGGGTGGGGTGGGATGTAGGGGTGTCCAAAAGTAATCAGTCAAGCGTCCATAAGTAACTAAGCAACTATTACGTGGCTTTGGGATGCTCCCATATCCGTGTCACTTAGACCCTAGGGTCCAAGCTTCCGGGTCTGGATAGGGGAACCCTATATCTAGGTTGGGTGGTTGGGTGGTAGCATAAATGTGAGTGGGCTGTGAACTGGGGGTGCTGCTAGTTTTTAGGGTTTACAACTTTTAAATCTGGGGGAAATACAGGATTCGTTTTTTTTCTCTTGACCACTGTCTTTTCATGTTAGGTGGGGCTAGCTTGTTTACTCGTGTCTTGCTCAGTTGTGCCTGACCAATTACTCGTTGGTGGTGCCATTTTTTGTGACTAGTCACAAAGTGCGTGTGTGGGGGAGGGGGTGGGTGATGTAAAATCTGCAGGGCCAAACTATTCAAACTAATGAACCTTGGACCACAAAGGCCTTCCATAGCAATACAGTTTTGAACTGAAAGGGTGGGTAAAATGTGTGTTACAGAAATATAACAAATTAATCTCGGGGTACCAACTTTTGTACCACATGTAAATATCATAAAAGTCGGAGGGCCCCCCTGGCAAAAGGCTGGCATACATGTGCTACAAACCAGAGCACTACAAACCCTACAAAGGAGCCATAGAGAAGTATCATAGGGAAATCTGATTAATAAATCAAGATGTTGGGGGTGTGAGAGATAGCAATATATGTATTATTACTTTTGGACACCCCTAGATGGGTGTCCCACTATCTGTCGAGGAGCAAAATAGTGAAATAAAATAAAGGAATAACTCACAAGCTAGGATCTCGAGAAATTGCAATCTGGTATTCATCAATTCGCTCATGGCGGCCGTCATATGTGCATGAATCTATAGCGCACTCATAAAGCTGGACACTGAAAGGGTTGCTGTAGAAGAGACCATCATCCGGTACAATGATGGCGTTGTCTGCGTTCGGTAGAGTGGTTGTGTCGGTCACACAAGTCGCTTCCTTGGGGCACTCCTGTATGCAGTGGTCACAGCTTGAGGATCATTGCCATTTAATGTAATGTAATACAATGCATCATATACTATATCAAGTAGGAGCCTTGGAGGGCCATCTGCTCCCAGATTATTTTCAAACCAATGATTGGGAGCATACCGGGAAGGTGCAGGATCTCTTCATTGGGGCACTCCTGTATGCTGTGGTCACAGTTTGAGCATCATTGCAATGTAATGTAATTTAAAGTATTGTAATGCAATGCAATGTATCCTGCACTATATCAACTTGGAGCCAAGGTAGGCCATCTGCTACCAGATTCCTTTCAATGTAATGATTGGGAGCATACCAGGAAGACGCAGGATCACTGCAGTGGGCACTCCTGTATGCAATGGCAAAGCAGAAATGGAAAATTCCAAAGACGTAGTTGTCATCTGGAAAATGTGTTGGATATATAACATGCCGCTTTGTCTGTCGTTGGTTTGCACGTGAGATTGGATAGTGCATCGCGCACTTACAAATCTCACAAGCAAACCATCGATGCACTGAGCATATACAAGACATAGAGGTTCAAAAATAGCGCTTAATTCAATTTCATCACACTAATTCCATTTTAATTTGCGCCACCACTTAGGAAATTGAGTGAGTGAGTGCGTGAGTGAGTGTGTGAGTGAGTGCGTGAGTGAGTGAGTGCGTGAGTGAGTGCGTGAGTGAGTGAGTGAGTGAGTGAGTGAGTGAGTGAGTGCGTGAGTGCGTGAGTGCGTGAGTGAGTGAGTGAGTGAGTGAGTGAGTGGGTGGGTGGGTGGGTGAGTGAGTGAGTGAGTGAGTGAGTGAGTGAGTGAGTGAGTGAGTGAGTGAGTGAGTGAGTGAGTGAGTGAGTGAGTGAGTGAGTGAGTGAGTGAGTGAGTGAGTGAGTGAGTGAGTGAGTGAGTGAGTGAGTGAGTGAGTGAGTGAGTGAGTGAGTGAGTGAGTGAGTGAGTGTGAGTGAGTGAGTGAGTGAGGTGAGTGGTGAGTGAGTGAGTGAGTGAGTGAGTGAGTGAGTGAGTGAGTGAGTGAGTGAGTGAGTGAGTGAGTGAGTGAGTGAGTGAGTGAGTGAGTGAGTGAGTGAGTGAGTGAGTGAGTGAGTGAGTGAGTGAGTGAGTGAGTGAGTGAGTGAGTGAGTGAGTGAGCGAGTGAGTGAGTAAGTGAGTGGGTGGTTGGGTGGGTGTAGATGGTGATAGAGATAGAGATACATAGAACTAGATAATGACACTACTAGCAACAAACTTGCCTTTTGGCTTATATCTGCTTATATCTGCTTATATAATTAGTTTTATAATTATTCTTATACAACTAATTATAATCATAATTAAACAACCCATTACCGGTATTAATATAATTAGTTTTTTTTATTTGGGGCTAGGACTGAACCTGTCCGAGCTGGTTTCAATTTGATTTTGATTGGATATAAGGACTTCCCCACCACCATGTATTAGTTAGATGGTTAATTGTTCTTCCGCTATCATAGGTCTGGGCAAGTACCTTAGGCCTATTTGGCCTACCCCTTGACTGTAACATGCGTACACTTATATACATAGGGTTTACTGAATGAATGATTCCCAATGATGTATTTGGTTAGTATGTTAACTGCTTGGCTGGATTGTAACTTAGTTGTGTTGCACCGTTTAGCAAAGAGAGCTACGCCTTACCCAAATCCACTGTTCAAAGAGGAATTGTTTGACACACCATTTCAAGGCAGAGGAAACTGACATAACATGCGATGAAGATTATATATGCCGGTCCCTACTTAAGGGGCGCCGAGCGCCCACCCTCACTTACAAAACTTACTCTCAAAACAAGAGGCATGTCATGTGTTGGAATGTGTGCACATTTTAAGGCGGCAGCTCAAGGGGAGTCACTGCCGCTCTGATGGAGTGCCCGGGTTCACCCATGGAACAGTCTAGCATTCTGTAAACAGGCACTTGCCGACTGAGAACAGCTCAGCGCCCCTTATAAGATGCTTTGTTCGTGATGGTGGTGTTATGAATAGGAACTTGCTGACTGAGAACAGCTCGGCGCTCCTTTTAAGGAACAAAAACAAAAATCATGTCTTGGAGGAGTTCAATCATTTTAAGTCGGGTCGAATCAGGGCCGTAGTAACTGAGTGAGTGTTTGACAATGTGAGGGATGTATGAGCTATTAGTGGTGTACAAGAAGAAAAAAACTTCCTTCAACGTCGCAAATGGCGCAGGTGTGATCTAGCCAGCAAAATGAAGGCTACTGTCTTGTCAGGAGAAGGTTCAGGTCCCGGCAAGGTGTGTGATTGTGTGCATAAATATACATGGATGCATGTTAATAATTTGTATAGTTGTATGCAGGGTACTTCAATTGGCCAATTTGACCAGCGCTAAAGCGCACTGTAGAAAAAAATATCTGCGCTATAAGCGCAGAGGAAAAAAAAACGCAGCGCTTTCCAAAAGCCTAAAAAAAAGCGCTACACAAAAAGAAAAACTGCGCTTTAAGCGCGCAACTGTTTTTTTTTCCAGCGCCTTTCCTGTGCTGCTGGTGAACTGGTGGGGTGCCAGAGAGACTCTTGTGGGTGTGTGTGTGGGGGGGGGGAGGTGGAAACCTGTTACAAATTGAAGGACCGGCTGAAGCATGCACGGATGGAGTGGGAGTGTCTCGTGGGACAGAACACCGCAAGGCCGAAGGACCGGCTGGAGCATCCAGTGCAGCCGCAATGGTTCCCTTCCGCTTCGTCGGGAACGCAGAAACGGCAACGGATCCGGCTGTACAAAGTGGAAGGAGTTGATTTAGCCAAGAAGATATGATGGCATCCAGCAGATTCCAGGACATAGGTCGCAACTCGATAAGCAAACACACACAAATACAGCTCGATCAAATTATGTACCCAAGCAATCGAACATACTCGTGGCCCAGTAGTTCTTGGTCTTCGCTGTGGGGCCCCTAGCGGTCTTGGCCTTCTTCGTCGGGTTATCCTGCTTGCCCATCGCAGCAGTAGGGGCGACTAGGAGAGCCGTAGGGGTGACTAGGAGAGCGGTAGGGGTGACTAGGAGAGCAGCAGAGGCGAGCAGAGGCGAGCAGCAGAGGCGACAGGCGAGTAGAGCAGGAAGGAGGAGGCGGAAAGGAAGAGAGAGAGGAGGAGCAGGAGGAGGAGAGTGAAAAGGAGGTGGCGAAGGAGAAGTGAGGAGCGAGGACTCCGACTTGGCGACTGGGCGACGAGGAGTCGAGGACAAGGACTGCACAAGGGGGGCAGGAAAAGTTTAGACACTTGATGTCAGCGCGTTTCCAGGAATTCAGGGGCAGGTCACAACTCAACAAGCTGAAAGAGTACTCGACTCGTCGATTCAGACGCAATCGAACTTACGTGTGGTGGGTTAGAAGGAGCCTATCAGACTTGAGCAGTTAGCTGTGACGAAATGGCAACAGATAAGCAGCAGATGAGCAGGGGCGAGGAACGGAAGCGTTGAATAAGCCCAGAGATAGGATTTTGACGTAACCGCAGTCTGCCGGGTGTTGTATTTAGCAGTCCAGAATACGGTTGTCTCCGTTAGCGTTCAAATTGCACGGTCGACGGCTCGCCGCGTGCTGCTACAGTGCTACCTAGTCAGGATGGCTGCCTGTCACACTATTTGAATCCCACCCCTTGAGTCACTCAGTCAGTCACTCAATGAGTCAGTGACTGTCATTCAAAAATTGAGAAAGCGCACAGGGGGACTGCGGTTTCAGCGCTTTCTGTGAGAGACTGAAAAGAGGAAAGCGCACTGGTGTTCAAAAAGACAGCGCGCTAAGCGCACAGGGGTTGCAAAAATCTGCGCTATAGCGCGCAAGGGTGTCAAAAATTCAGCGCTCAAAAGCGCAAAAGCGCGCGCTTTGAAGTACCCTGGTTGTATGCTTTTGCATATATTACAAATTTGCTTATGCTTTGGCAGAGGATATGTGTGTACCGTCATGAGAGGGTTCGGGTCGCCCAGATACGAGCGACCAAGTGTGTGTGTCTGTGTATGTATTTGTGGGTGTCTGTGTGTGCATGTGTGTATGCGCGCGCACATATTTTTGGCGGCCTAGCGTGTGTATGTATTCATTTGATCCACCACCTTAACTTCTAGTAACACTTACTCCTACTTCAGCCACTCCTCCCAGACATGTTTATTATATTCAATCGTACCTCTCACTATGATGTGGAGTGACCTCTCACTGTGATGTGGAGTGACCTCTCACTGTGATGTGGAGTGACCTCTCACTGTGATGTGGAGTGACCTCCCACTGTGATGTGGAGTGACCTCTCACTATGATGTGGAGTGACCTCCCACTGTGATGTGGAGTGACCTCTCACTGTGATGTGGAGTGACCTCCCACTGTGATGTGGAGTGACCTGTCACTGTGATGTGGTGTGACCCAACCCAATGTGATATCGGGCATAAGGCTCACAACCCAGACCAGTTTTGTGTGCAGCGCGTCGCAAATTGAGCGACTCTGTGCAACCCAAGTGCAACACGCTGCCCCCCTAACCCCCACAAGACTTACCGTAGTACGCCACAATCCTGAAATCAGGCATCGCAACTTTTGGTACACAACTGGACCTAATGAAAGCTGGAAAAATCTGGAAAATTGCCCCAGATTTTCTTTATACACATATATGTACAAACCCGCATCTACTAGCGCCATTCCCCCCTTGGTGGCATTGTTGTCTGCTTACACTCCAGTGGAGTTGAGGCAGTTAACAATGCCATCAAAAGAGGAATGGCACCGGCAGATGCCACTTTGTGCTTTTCATCAGGGTTGTTGAAAATTAGACTCCAATCCCCAGAGTTTGCCTACACACATTTATGTAGGGAACGACAAAATGACATCATACGATATTGTGTCATCATACCATATCATATGATAGCGGCTGTATTGCTAGGCTGAAGTTACCGTTTAATACAATATCATATGATGCAATTTGTATGATATCATATTCGCCTTCTTACGATATACGGTCCTTACACATATCTGTCAAAACACACGCAAAAACATATTTGTAAAAACAAACACACGCATACACATACGTACACACACACACAAAAACATGAGTATACAAACATAAACACACACAAAAACATACGTGTACAAACACACACATATGTACAAACACACGCACACATATTTGTACAAACACACACACATATCTGTACAAACAAACAAACACGCATGTATGTACAATCGCACAATTACATATATATACATATATATACGTACAACACACACATATGCGTACAAACAAACACACACACATATATATGTACAAACACACACATACATACATATTTGTACAAACATACACATACATATATGTAAAACAAAATGTACAGACATGCACGTACGTATATGTACAAACAAAAACACACATATATATATGTACAAACACACACATATATGTAAACCACACACATTTCTGTACACACAAACACACACACACATATATGTACAAACACACACATGACAACATAAACCTAGCATGAGGACAACAGCAAGCTACTGTAACAGACTATCACAGGCGTATGGGATACACGGAGACTTCTCCTAATTGGACACCACGTTCCCCCATTAATCACAGCTATTGCATGTACAATACCACCACACTCACAGTTCCATTTTCCTTGTATCCCTGCAGCCTCTTAGTCTCAATACAACCCAGACATAAGTAAAACATCACCACAAGGGCAGATATTCGACAGTAATTCCCTACAAGGTTTGCTTAGGGCCAGGACACCAAAATACTGAGGAATCGAACGTCGACTCCCCCTTCCTACTCTCGCAAGTAGGTTAGATACAGCCAAGGGTACTGTAGATCACAAGCGATATAGAACACATCACACTTGTAACTAACCCCGCGTGTCCTGTGATCTAACGCTGCCCCCTCAGGAGGAAGGGAGCATAGTACTCAGCCAAGATGGTGAAAGTGGAGGGGGGATACCCCGAGGCAGAGAGAAAAGCAGAGGCCACACCAATGTGGTAGTAAGCCAGGGTCAGACCTCGGATTTGAAGGTAAATGATCGAGGGTCATGGTGTTGGAAGTCACAGTGGGGGAAAAGAATGAGAGTTATCCCCCTAGCAATGTCGGCGGGGGTTGAGGAGTCAGCTGAGAAGGGACTGGGGGAAACATGAAGCGGCTGTCTAGCCGGGCAACCAGCGTAAGGGTTGCAACAGGGGTTGCCACCGGAGGAGAAGGTGGTGATGCATGACGGTAAGTAGGAGGACAAGAAAGATGTTATGGAGCTGGTGGAAAGAGTTTTTGGCAGCTTGGCCATTTGGGAGTGGTGCGAAGAGGAAGATGTGGTGACATGATTTACCATGGCGTGCATAAGTGCAAGGGAGGATCTGGACACCGGAGACCCAGGGGAATAAGTTGTCACACTGCCCAAGATTGAGTGAGACAGCAAGGGAGGAGCCACCCGTAATGCCAATAGATGCATCCGGAATGTTGGCTGGGAGCTTTGCACGATTGGCGGAAGTGGGAATGGTTGGGGCGGAGGAAACTGACATAACATGCAATGAAGGTTTACGGTTTAGGGTTTAGGGAGGAATTTGACAGGGCATGATATAGCAGGATAGCCTGCTACTAGTATAACTTGACATCTCGGGTCTGCCTTTTCGATATGTCCAGTCGGTCTAGTTCCGTCACACATGAAGGGATAGAAAGAGAGTCTCTTTTGCTGACAAGGTGCCACTGCATAGGCGGCATACATCTAGATGTGGCAGCAGCACCGTGGGGCATCAGGAGGAGGGTGATGGAGTAAGGGAGGGGAGGGAGGAGAGGGAGAGGGAGAGGGGAAGAGAGAGGTGGAGGTGATGATAGAGGTGGAGGAGGAGGGAGAGGTGGAGGTGGAGAAGTGGAGGTGGTGGAGGTGGAGAGGTGGAGAGATGGAGAGATGGAGGTGGTGGAGAGGTGGAGCGAGGTGGAGGGGAGAGGGGGGGGAGATGAGAGAGGTGGGGGGAGAGGGGGGAGATGGAGAGGCGGGATGGAGATGGAGAGAAGGGAGGGATATAGGGAGGGAGGAGGGGGAGGGATGGGGGGAGGAATGGATGGAGGGGAGAAGAGAAGTAAAAGAGTGGTAAAGGGAGAGATGGTGGAGTGAAGGGAGAGACGGAGGGAGGGAGTTGGGGGGGGAGGTGGAGATGGAGAAGTGGGGGGAGAGAGGTGGAGATGGAGATGGAGGGAGAGAGGTGGAGGGAGGGAGGGAGGGAGGGAGTGGAGATGGGAAAGGAGGTGGAGATGGTGGGGCAGAAACATGAACAAAGACTAGGGACAAGCATGCGCTCGGGTAAATTTTTTAGTATTTGGTGATTTGTATAAACCCGTACTCAGGTCAAACAAGCAAATTGGGCGTCTCACATCAGTTCTGGCTGAGATGTTGGCTCCCCTGTCTAACTAAGCGTTTAAGGTGTCCATCTGCCCATTGCTGGGCGCAAGATGGAGGGGAGTCAAACCACCCTAAGGAGTAAGTACTGGTATGAAAGTCCTTGAGGTGTTAGTTTTTACTGGATTTCAACGGCGCTGATTTAACGCTCTTTACAACGACAATAACACCACTCACACAGGCGTATTTGCAAGTGAGAAGTTTTCTCCAGTGCTTGTTTAGGCATTTTGTCACACGCGATTGCTTGTTTGGCTACATTGCAAATATCACTGGGACTTGAAATTGCAGTGGTAACATATGTATCCCTATCTAGGAGCACACGTACAGCCGTGACAATTTTTTCTATATAATGGCGGATGCATGAACCATTGCACATCAGTTTGTACTGCCCTTGGGTTCAAGGTTGGGGAGTGCAGTTTTCAGTATTTGTTTGTGGAGGCTGAAGACACTGACTGGTGGCAAGAATGCGTTTGGGTCAAAGGTTTGGTATTTGGTGATCCATTCTCCCCCGCTGAGTTCAAATGCATATGCAGCGTCGCAAGCGACACGGAAATTGGCGATGAGTGTTGGCAACGGAATGACATGTAGCAACGATGGAGCCAATTAGTTCAAGACAGTTGGTTCACAAATCTGGCTTCATCTTAGTCGCTCACCAGGCGCAGGCGCAGAAGGCAAGCTTTCTTGCAAGGCAAATGCAAGCATACATGAAAACTCTAGACGATGCTGCATGGGGGATATCCCTTGATGCTCCAGAGGTGGGTGAGGGTTGGAGCAGGCAATCTTGTGTCTTGGAGCCATTGCGGTCCAGCTTCATCAGGCTGGACAGAGTTAGTTCGAGAGAGCTAGCCATGTGGGGCCATATGCTATGCTTGGTGCGCTGGTCTCCGATTGTGATGCATTGCACCCGAGATTGGTTGAAAGCGATTTTCGCGCGATTGTCATGGGCAATAGAGATCTGCATAGCTCAAAGCAAGCAAGCATACAATATATATAAATAGCCCTCCCATTTCGATTCAAGTCGTTTTAATCGGTAAAAAAAAAGGACCGGTATTGCAAGGAGCAGGCTTGGAGGCAACATAAATTGTTCGAAATGTTAGATCAATCTATTCGAGTCCGTCCAAGCTCCTAATATCGCCCAAGCTCCCAATATTTTTGAGCGCGTGTAGTCTTCTAATATCTTCTAGTCGTTCCGGTCTCCCAAAGCTCCCCAACTTACGATTCGCCTCAAGAACTAAGCAAAGCAGAAGGCATGGCTAGAGGTGAGTGATTGAGCTAGCATTTGGAAATCTTGCTTACAAAACATCCAGAAATGCAACAATGTATGCGATCATATTGCTTCGCTCGTGGAGACTTGTCTCAAGATCTCCACGATGGATCAAGACGATCTGAAGGCTTTGCAACCTTTGTTATCATCTCCTGCACCAATCCATCGTGGAGATCTTTGAGGCAAGTCTCTTTTATTAGCAATTTTCAATGCATTAATATCATTATCACATAAATTGTTGCATTTCGGATTTTATTGAAGCAAGCTTTCCAAATGCTAGCCTTTATCAATCACCACGAGCCATGCTTTGTGCTTTGCCTAGTTCTTGAGGCAAAATGCTATAGTACGGCTTATGTGCCGTAGTATCTGGCACGCGAAGCCACCTGCTAGGGGTAGCATGTCCACCCTGTCTAGTCAGCTAGTGACTTTGACCACCAGTCTGCTAGTGATTGAGACCACGCCAGTCGGTTTGACCACTGGCGTGCAATGAGGTTAGGTTCCACTTAACCTCCCTAGGATGCTCTGCTACTAATTCAATGCACATCCCTTTCTTGTCCAACGATTGTAACGATAACTTACATTGACTATAAAACGAATCCCTAGGGAGATCAGGCTGACCAAAATATATTTAAGCCTTCTCCTTGCAATACCGGTACTTCTGTTTTTTTTACCGATTCAAACAACTTTAATCGGAATGGCAGGCTAGATATATCAATCGTATGCTTGCTTGAGCTATGCAGATCTCTATTGCCCATAACAAGCGCGCGTGCCTTGCTTTCAACCGATCTCAGGTGCTATGCATCACAATCGCAGACCAGCGCACCAAGCATAGCATATGGCCCCGCATGGCTAGCTCTCTCGAACTAACTCTGTCCAGCCTGATGAAGCTCGACCGCAATGGCTCCAAGACACAAGATTGCCTGCTCCAACCCTCACCCCCTCATCCACCTCTGCAGCATTAGGGGATATCCCATGTGCAGCATCGTCTAAAGTTTTAACATGAGTATGTATGCTTGCATTCGCCTCGCGAGAAAGCTTGCCCACTTCGCCGGCGCCGGTGCACAAAATATGTTATGCACATGCTCGCATATCATGCATGCGTATCTAATCCGGGCCTGCCTTTGTTTTTGGGGGCATCCTTAATCCGGCAATCCAGACCCGGAGCAAATTATCGTGCAATCATTGGTCAGACAAATGGACAAGGGGGTGAATCTGGGGGCTCTCGCACCCCAGGAGGGGGGGCTCCGCTAAAAAGATAGAATAGGAAACTCACATCAAATTAAGCTGAAGCAGTGCCTGATATGCTGACTCATCTGCCCACCAACTCATCCACAGTGTCAACATGCCCAGTGTAGGCCGGTATATGGAGCGGAGTCCAAACAAGTTGAGGAGTAAGTAGTGGTATGAGAGCATGTATGTGAGCTGGTAGTTATCGCTGACTTGCTAATGCACTTGGTTAAACTCGTGAACAAAGTTTGACAAAAGAACAAAGTGAACAAAGTTTAAAGCTAATGCACTTCGTCAAACTTGCACAGTTTGATAAATTTAAATTGTTCAAAACTTATGTCAGGCAGTTAACAACAACAACATGTATTACAAAAGCAAACTTGCAAGCGAGAACTACTCTCCAGTGTTTGGGCAAGCATGTGTTGACACACATCAGGGGGACTGTTGTTGAATGCATGGGCAATCATATGTCAGTATCTACTGACCTAGGGTTGGAGTGTTAAGTTTTTACTTTGTGGTGGCAGATCAAACAGAATAGGGACAAACATGCAGTTGGGGCTAGGGTCCGGTATCCGGTGAGCCATTCTCCCCAGCACACCAGTTGGTGGACCAAGCAAGTCTGATGGGGCAACTCACCCATTATGTGGCTGAAATGTTTGCCCCCCTGTCCACCAATGCATTCAAGGTATCCACACGCTGCTTGTCAGCCGCCAAATAGAGGGGAGTGTCACCGTCCTGAGTACGCAGTGGTATGAGAGCATGCGAGTCGGAAGTTGTCACTGAATTGCTAATACACTTCAGTAACGGGTTTACACCACCAACAACAACAAAAAACGCTTCTTACAAAGGCAAATTTACAAGTGAGAACTACTCTCAAGTGTTTCGTTAAAAGTGTGTTTACACACATCAAGGTGACTGGTGTTGAATGTATAAACAACCATACGCCAGTTTGGACTGCCCTAGGGTTGGAGAGCTCAGTTTTCGGTTTTTGATTTTGTGGTGGCTGATCAAACTGGCTAGAGACAAGCATGCATTTGGGGCTAGGGTCCGGTATTCGGTGATCCATTCCTCCTTGCACCTAGGTAGGTGAAACAAGCAAGTCTAATGGGCGCCTCACATAATCTATGGCTGAGAAGTTGGCCCCCTTGTCCAACAACGCATTCAAGACATTCACATGTCCATTGTCAGACGCCAAATGGATGGAGGGGAGTCTTACCAGACTGAGGAATGAGCAATGGTATGAGAGCATGTGAGACGTAAGTTGTCAATTACTTGATTCTGTCCCTAAGAAACACAGTTTAAAACAGCAATGGAACTGCTAACAAAGGCATAATCGCAAGTGAGAACTACTCAACTGTGTTTGGGCAATCATGTGCTTACACACATCAGGGTGACTGCTGTTGAATGCATAAACAACCATACGTGACTTTGTAGTGCCATTGAGTTTTGACTGGTGTTGAATACATAAACAACCATATGTGAGTTTGTACTGCCCTTGGGTTTTCAGTTGTTGCTTCTGTGGTAGCTGGTCAAACTGACTAGAGACAAACTTGCATTTGGGGCTAGGATCCGGTATTCCGTGATCCATTCTCCCCCTCGCCCAGGTAGGTGAAACATGCAAGTATAATGGGCGCCTCACCCTATCTTTGGCTTCGGTGTTGGTCCCCCAGTCCAACAACGCCTTCAAGGCATCGACATGCTTATTGGTAGCCAACACATGGAAGGGAGTAGAACCTTCAGCCGCCATATGGAAAGGAGTATAACCATCCTGAGGAGGAAGCAGTGGCATGAGCGCATGCGAGATGGAACATATATATCACAGACTTGATAATGCACTGAAGTAACACAGTTAATCTGAATGTCGAATCCAATACATGGAAACATGTATGGTATAACCCGATCCAATATATTGTGTAAATGTGATTTTTTTATTGATGGTAAAGGAGTTTTCAAGGGTGAGCCTCATTTTAAAATGGAATGCCACTTATATTATGAGGATGTAAAGTTATGAGTAGGACCTACTTAACCTGGTTGCTAGGAGTTATAATATGAGGCATTTAATGAACTCTGGATCTTTTGAAGGTTGTAAATATCCTAATTAAATGCATTAATAAGTGCAAAGGGAAACGCATCAATAATTGATATAAATAACAATAGACCTCATGTCCTCCGCCGTATTCTTCATGCTCACAGTTCGTTGGGGGGCAATTCATACAGTGTTTGTTTCAATTACCCCCTTCCTGATTATCTATACGTTATCATGATTGTTCTAGGTTGGGCAGGTCCATTTAGGCTATTTGGCTTCCCCTGTATTATAACCTACATACATACACTGCGTCAATGGTTCGTTATTCTGTTATCTATCCTCCCCCGCCCTTAGGTCAAACAAGTATAATGGGCGCCTCACATCATCCGGGGTTGAGATGTTGGCTCCCCTGTCCAACAACGCATTCAAAGCCTCCACATTCGCATACCAAGCTGCATAATGGAGGGGACCCCAACCATCCTGGGGGGGTGCAGTGGTATGGGAACATGCACGTTGGATGTTGGTATTGACTTTCTATTGCACTATTGGTGGTTGTCTAGTTATGTCTCCTTGGCTCCGCCTTTAACGACCATGTCAGGGAGCTTGTCTGCCGTTGTCAATAGGGGTAGTGGTGAATGTTCGTTTGATCAAGGGTCGGTATCTCCCACCGCCCCTAAGTGCACCTTCTCTTTTGTTGGAGTGGCAACGCCATTCGAACTGAATCCAAGGTGCGGTGGTCTGTGTAGGGAGACCCACCTAGTAGGGTGACATACCTTTCACAACTAAAAAAAAACTCAAGTAACAGTTTAAAACAACAACAACAACAACAACAACAACAACAACAACAACAACAACAACAACAACAACACTACATGCATACAAGGTGTTCAAATGCCTGCTGCGAGCACGAGGTGAAGAGGGGACCTATGGGAGCCGCTACAACCTTAGACCCTGAGCGTATAATCAATGAAATGCGTGACCTACTTCATTATTAGTTCCGGTGTTGGCTTCTTCATCCAAGAGCGCATTAAGACATGCCGTATATACGTTTTTGGACAGTGTGCGTGTAGTGAGTTCACTTTATTCTGTAGGAGAACAGTGGAATGAGAGGTCATGGTCATGTTGGACAGTGGAATGAGAGGTCATGTTGGACTTGGTGGTCTTAGCAAGACGCTCTAATTGGTAAATGCGCTAGCTAGTATACCAGTGATTGAGGTTAATGGCATGGCGAGCAAGAATCTATAATATAAAGTTGGGCGTTCGGGTTTAGCGCGTGGTTTCAGGGCATTGGTTTCATATCTTGCTGACCTGTCGGCCAGGTGGCAGCGAGTCTCGGATCTCGATGTTCCGAGACCTGTCGCTGACGTGGCCACGGGGGTCCTCCCATCGGTACGACGGGCTCAGATGCTAGTCTTATTATATAAAGTAGCGCGGCCGTGATATGGTTTAGCCCTTTTGGCCCAGGCAGTTGGGCTTTTGGTTTCATTGGTTTCGGATCTCGATTTTCCAAAACCTGTCGCTGACGTGGTCACGGGGGTCATCCCGTTGGTACGACGGGCTCAGATGCTAGTCCTATATATTATAGCGTGTTGTTCGGGTTTAGCGCGTGGTTTAAGGGCATTGGTTCCATACCTTGCCGACCTGTTGCCCAGGTGGCAGCAGTCTCGATTTCCGAGACCTGTTGCTGACGTGGCCACGGGGGTCTTCCCGTCGGTACGACGGGCTCAATGCTATTACCTTTAAATCAGAGAAATTATTATGAAAGCAACACCAACACTGCCAACTCCAAGAACATGCACTCGACATGGAGACTTGCAGTACTTTTCAAGGGTACGCCTCGTTGCTCGTACACACACATCAATCAGACAGCATACAAATATGTCTGGAGCGCAGATACTTGATACATGGCCTTCATGCTCCCCCCCTCATTCTATATGCCGCCACATAGAACCAACATACACATGATAGGGGCAACAATCTCAATGTCCAATACTGGCTTAACCTTACCAAACCATGACTTCAAAGGCTCAAAGTGTTCCCTATCATTTACTGACAACCTTACCGCACGCTTCGGCCACTTCTGTTCCAGCCGTAGGAAGAGGTGGCCATGCAAATGTTGGTGGAGGGGGGGGGGGGGGGGGGTCTAAGATAGGAAGATCAGTTGCAGGGTGTTGTGGACAACCAACATTGAACAGCCATCGCACTGAACACCCACATGAACAGGTGGCGATCAAAGTGGGGAGGACGACAGGACAGCAAATGAAGTGATCCCACCTCTGGCTGTCCGCATAAGTAACCCTGATCTATTAGTAGAAGACGCAAACATCAACACAATTGAGGCGAGTACAAGACACAAACATCCTAATTGTTACTGCATCTGTCCTCACCTGAAGAGGACGGAGGTGGGGGAGTTGCAACTGACGAGGGGGAGGCTGGAGGAAAGGGGGGGGGGGGGACATTGGTGGGGGAGTTAGAGGGAGGGAGGGGGGGGGGGGGGGGGGGGGGGGGAGGATTGGTGGGGGAGTTGAAGGATGGAAGGATGGAAATTAAGGAAACTGTACAACACACGTCAGCTGACTCAGCTCCATATTGCTGAAGTTACGTATTCCAATGGCTAACTGAAGAATAAGTGGGTGGGATAGGTGGGTGAGTGAGTAATCCTAAGTCATACAAGGCGGCGCTAACAGCACTTGAAGATCCTTTAACACAGTACTCCATCCACTCATTCGGCACATTCTCGTGGGTGCAATCGCCTGACACGCCATTTGCTTTGTAGTTATACCACACCACACTACTGCGCCTACTATTTTGTAGGAGTGGCAACTCCATTCCAACTGAATCCTCGGTGTCGCTGGTTTGTGTTGGGAGACCCACCTCCTGGGTTGAAAGTCCTTTGACAACTAAAAAATAAACGCTCAACGTTGATGTGCTGCACTTCACTGCATGCCAGCGCTGGACTGAAAAGGCCTCAGATGGGTGTATCTGGATCCATCTTATCCATACCGCTTTATATAATGCATACATGCCGGCGGCATAACAACATAACTTTGTACCGGCCGGCACCAGTCTATAATGCACTTACCTGCTTCAAGAAGAGTAGCATGTGCGGCCAGAATGGCTACTATTATTTTTTTCCACGCCATTATGCCAGTAGCTGCTTTGGGGTAGATTTTTCCAAGGCTCGGTGAGCCCCTTCCTATGGTAAACAAAGGCAATACAGAGATAATGACTGGGTTACACTGCATAAAATGCTTCATGTGCAATGCAAGAGAGCGTGGAAGGTGCTACCTGCAATTCCCTTTTCACAACGCTGATACGGTATCCATAAATCAACATATCCCTCCACCAAGGGGTGTATATAGGATGTTTCTTGCTAACGGTTAGTACTCTGGTAAGGTCTGATATCTTGACGTTATTTAAGATGCCACAGGACGGACAGCGAACAGACAGGCAGAAAATTTTACCGTGCTCAATATCATGCTTGTTTGCTTGCTTGCTTGCTTCTCCTCTGTAACACAATGGCCAATTCCCACTGAATCTGTCCAGGCGTGAATATATGATGCATTTAAAGTGTGTCATTAACACATATTTCCATGCACATCGTGGATTGATATATTGCATGTTCCATTTATTGAAATTGAAATTGTTACATCCGTGTAGAACCGTTACTCACAGGACGTGAAGTTAAGGACACCATAGCGTAAGCCGGAGCTAGCTATAGTCACCGTATGTTCCATTTATGTCCCTAATCTTACGCTCAATTTAAATGTAGTAGCAGATAATTAAGGGTGATCGGACTAATGTATCCTTGGTACTAGCCTGATAAGGGAATGGAGTTGTCAATCAGTGCTACTCGATCAAATATGCAAGGCTACCATGTCGTCGTACTTGTCGAGGTCAAAGACCTTTAGTGCCTGGAATATTGCTCTCGAAACCTAATTAAATAATTGGAATATCATTATATATAATATAACACAAGGAAGTTGTAGTTTATGGAGCGCGCTTTAGGGTAGGGCCGATTCTTGGTGTAACATATAACGCCATACAACGCCATGTGTAGCTAGCCTGGTCCCGTGGTAATATTTGCTTCCTACATCAGTCCCAAGGTAGCTTAGGTCACCAGAGTCCAGACTGCCATTCCACAAATTCCACGTAGCTGCGGCCCATTCCATCCCTAGGCCAACGGATGATACTTCCAGTAACTAACACTTAATGAACTGGTCCCCATTTCCCAACGAATTTGATATTATTATCAACTAAAATGCCCCAACCAATGGCTCTTGTGGCTGATCCCAAATGCTGGAATAACTTTGGCTATGCCACACTTGGATCATGCTCGACAACCGCACCACTCAGTATTCGACACAGCTCGTAAATGCAAGTCAGCCTGCTGGTCTTTCTAATGGTTATGGCAGAGGGCATTGCACCCTTGGAAAATCTGAAGGGTGGATTAATGCCCTCGAACAGTAGAAAGGTAACGCAGCGCATCCGAGATCTACCCGAGAGAAATACTGAAATACCGATAGAAGAAACCCAACATTGTTTGGCTTAATCCATGCATCCTCGCTTCGTGCACTGTTCCGAACTACCCATCCTTGCTACCGTACTCACGTAGTCACGTTCCGAGTTGCGCTTCGTGTCGATCCACTCTGCTAAGCAAAAAATACAGTACTGCCGACTTCCGATCTAATATAAGAGGTTAAATTCATTAAGTTCGCCTCTCTCTGATTTTGAGTCGTTTGTTTGGGGTTCAGTTCATCAGTGCTTTTCATTTTAAAGCCCTTCCCAGCCCTTTCTACCGTATACGGTTGGGCAAGTCCCTTTAGCCTATTTGGCCTACCCCTGGACTGTAACATACATACATACATACAGACACATGAACTGTGATGCCATTACCGGTGTTGGTCCGGTTTCAGTATCTAACTATGGCAACAGCCTTACAAGTGTAACATATCACAGAAAAGAGCGATTCCACCCAGGCCACGGTTATTCAACTAGCGGTTTGTGGTGCGATTTGATAGGGCAAAAATGTTATGTTATGGCATATAGCCATAGTATAAGGCGACGCACATGACACGCATAGGTTGGGTGACCAAGCCGGGTATCTACCTGCCTGGTCACGGACCGCGTGGGCCAGCTACTGCTAGGTAGTTGTACCTGCTGTACTTGTACTGCAGGCTTACCCTGACCTAGCTATCATCTGATACAGCCTGGCCGCTATCACTGTGTAAGCTAGCTCGTCTATCTGATTCTCGTTATCACAAATATGACTTGAAATCGCACCAGCCAGAGATTGAAACGTCTAATAACATCAAATTTCACTAAATCGCAGCTTAAAAAAAAGTCTGCTGTTGAGGAAGGTAGGGGCTATATTTGAATGTATGTTACAGTCCAGGGGTAGGACAAATAGGCTAAAGGGACTTGCCCAATCGTGACAGGGAGAGCTAAAAAGAAAAAGCATTGATGAACTGAACCCGACCAGGACCTAGCACAAACACACCAAACAACCCTTATCACCATCTACACTGATAGCCTTTGTAGTCTCCATCTCATTTGGAGAATTATCCACGACCCCCACTCCGTCGAGGAATGTACTCACAAGCAACTCTTAAAGGCCATTGGAGAACACCTCCTGGCCAGAGTCCTTAGTTGTTATAGTACGACTTATATGTCGTATCTAGAGTGGCAAAGAGCGCACAGGTCCGAGTCCCTACTGGGCTCTACCGCCTGCTGCACAATGCCGATGCCAGCTTTGGCTGCATGCACTACTATGCTGTACTAACTGTACTGACTGCCATCTCCCTTCTTGATCGCGCTACAGCGCTGATATGCTATCTTTATCTATATCCTGTAACAACGTGAGTCTGTCTGATTAATGCCTGCAGTCTCTGCTTCCATTATACAATTAGTGGTACCCCCACCACTCTGGCCAAGGTGAGGTCCCATGCAGGTATCCATGGCAATGAGGAGGCAGATAAGCTGGCAAAAAAAGCCACCCACTTCCCTAGAAGTACCTCCGTCACTGACAATGAAGGAGAGGTGGCTCACCGGACCATATCTGGCCATCTGTCCAGCCCCCGGCGGCAGCTGACGGCACCCTGCCCCCTAGGATAGCAACAACCAACCTCACCAGGGGGTCAAGGCTAACCTCCCCACCAAAACCCTCACAGGGGGGACCAACATGCATGGCAAATACGCCTCACTGTGGACCATAGCATCCCCTGAGCACCTCCCACATGCTAGCCAACACTTCTGGCAGAAGGCATCCGTCGCCTGGTGGCAGAAGATACAAATCTACAAAGCTAGGTGGGGCCGCCTATGGAACAAGAAGCTGGCCTATCGATCGAAAATGCCATAAGGCAGTTATCCCCACCCACCCTCGTTTAACACCTGCCCCATCTGTCACACAAGCCAAGATTGGGCTAGTCACATGCTGGCGGGCTGCAAGCACCTAACCTTTACTGGGATGTATATTAATAGGCACAACCTTGCAGTAAATTAATACAGAAAGCAGTGTCCAAAGGGGATCAAGGGGGGAAACTCATGTATATGGACGCTAGCAAACTGGAGGACCTTCCCAGTGGGGTACTAGGGAACAGGCCGCCCTCGTGGCTGGACCCACCTAAAATGGCCCAACCCACCTGGGACAAACTCAGACCAAACCTCCTCTTGACCCCAGATCAACAAACATGCTCCAATCCAACTTCATGTCCCTACATCCACATAGTTAAAGTTGGCTACTGCTCTGACACCGACCACTCAGTTAAATATGCGGAAAAGGGGAATCAGCACAAGACCCTATCACAGGCTCTGAAAGATCAGGGGTATTATTTATCAAGTGATATACTCAGTTGTTACATTGGGTACCACAGGGACCATACCCACCAATGCACTTCCCAACCTCACCCGCTTAGGTATCTCCAAAGTAGCCGCCCTCAAGCTCTGCACCAAACTCCACACCCATGCCACTGTCTCCTTCCAGTTCATTGTCGCGTGCAGAAGACAAATGGAACAGGCCCAAAACCCTCATCTAGCGGGATGACAGCCCTCCCCTGCCATATTGGTGGTTGGACCCAGTGAGAGCAAACGGGCTGCCCCCCTGAACCTCACGCCTCGTAAAAAGGCATACTATTTATTTATGTATACCTGACCCCCAAACAATTGTATTACGGGGGGGGGGGGGGGGGAGGGGCTGAGTTCGTGCTACAGGGGCTAAATAGGACACAGGACAACCAGGGATTTTTTCCCCGTAAAACATTCCAATCGGAATACGAGACCCTGTCTTTGCCAAAAATGCCGGAATAAGAGACCTAACAAAAATGTTTTTTTTTTACCGAAATTGACCCACATCGTCCAAAATCGGAATAAGGATCCTGTTTTGGGAGGGAAAAAGGGAGAGAGAAAAAAAAGGAATAAGATTTCCTCTTTTTGATTTGAAAAAAATATCCCTAGGGACAACTATAGTGTTCTCTAACAGAACAACACTACACGAGACAACCAAGGCATCTGTCCTTTAGACTACGTGTGATGGGGGACACTTCTTATCGCAACATGTTTTATGAGAGGTTTTTCACCCAGCGAGCATGAAAGGAAGTAAAAGGAAGAAACAAAGAAGCAAATAATAGTGTCCACACTTGGTGCTTCAATCTAAATAGGCCACAGGGCTGTTTTAGTGTTGTCTAACACTACATGAGGCAATCAAGGCGCCTATCCCCTGGACTATGTCTGATGGGGGACACTAATTATCCTTTCGTGTTTTAATGGGAGGGTTTTCACATAATATCTGTTGAATTTGATATCCTTGACATTTTGAACACACCATAACTTTCATGTTACACTCCCCTCTATTTGAAGTACACATAAGTGCCTCGTCGGTTACCAGCCACATAGCCATGGATGTGCACCACCACCAGCCACCTCATCATGTGAGTGCCCAACCACCAGCCACACAGCCATGGAATGCCCCCCAAGCTTTGCAAAGCCATGGATGTGCACCAGCACCTGCCTAACAGCCATCGGAGTGCCCCCCCCCCCCCCCCCCCAACATTCCAACACCCACGCAGTCAAGTGAGTGCACCACCACCGCCTTCATAGCCATGGCAATGCCCCATCAACACCGGCATGGGAGGGCCCCACCACTCACACAGACTTGGCCGTGCCCAAAGACCATCCACACAGCCATCATGGAGCCCCACCACCCCTACACAGCCATAGAAAGTTCCTACCACCACCCACCACCCACAAAGCCATCAGGAAGCCCTGCCACCCTTACGCAGCCATAGCAGGTTCCCACCAACAACAACACAGCTATGGAAATGTCCCGTTACTAACAACAGAGGCATGGCAGTGCCCCCATTTACACCCACACAGCAATAGCAGGGCCCTACCATGACCCTTAAAGCCATTGCAGGGCCCCACCAACACCCACACAGCTATGGCAGGGTCCCACCACCCCTGAAAAACAATGGCAGAGCCACCCTTGAACAGCCATGGGAGTGACCTACTACCACCCACACAGCCATGGGAGTGCTCAATCATCACCCATGTAGCCATGATAGTGCACCACCACACCTCCACAGCCATCGGAGTTCCCCACTAACACCCGTACAGCTATAGCAGTGTCCCACCACCACCACCACCACATAGCCTCGCGAATGCACCAACAACTCACCAGCTTCGCAGCATTTTCAACCTTTTAGAGACGGAGGTGCGACATCTATCACGGGTTTGCAAGCCTTAAAGTTGATTGGAATGCTCTGCTGGCCGGCGCATAATATGCTAGCTGTTCGCCTGGCAACTTCAAACGCACTCGCGTATTTTTGTCAGCTCAGACTTCGGAAATGCTAGAACATGATAAGCGGTGACCAGGATACTTTAAAGCGCGCAAAATAGCAATTATAATGGTTCGCTCCGGCTGGCTACGGAGGTAACAATTTGACTGGGGCACCTGTGGGCACTGAAGTTCGACGTTGCTGACGTGTACTGGGGACTCTTCTCAGGTCTGCCCGATGCCTGGTGCCCAAATTTCCGTTTTCGTACCTCGACCCGCCGCGACCCGCTCAGCCCCTGCGCTCAAATACCCGAGCACGCTGGTGCATGATTCTTGGTTGAGTTGATCCTACCGTGAGGGATTTTTGTGTCATCCAGATCTGGTCCTCAGTAGGGGGCCAATGAAGTTCGTGCAATTGCGCGCACACACACACTCACACCTGTAGGCAGTCAGTACAATAGTTATCAGGGGCAGTTTTATGAGGGGCTTCAACGCCTTGCAACGAGATGAGAGTGAGAATGACCCCATGGCCGGTATAGACCCCAACAGCGTCCATGGTCGTAGGCGTATGAAAGGTAGGCTGAAGCATTGAGGGGACCGGGAGCAGCAGGCTACTTGCAATGGAACTGCCTGAGCCCCACCCACTCCATCCTTACATGTGACAGATAGTAAACATATGCTGCCAGTCAAGTGCTGATGCAGATAAACCTAGGAGATCCTACACAGCCTTTGTGTTGCCAAGCAATATCCATATGAGATTTTCTGGAGTTTTCTGCATGCTCTATAGAACCTTCCCCAACAAAGGCTGCATGTCTCAATGCAACACAGGACAGGAGCCCATATCTTTATGCGTTGATCGGTCTGAGTCCACGTACATCATATGCCTGCATCCATGCATCCGATCACTGGGGTACACACATCCCATACATAGTACCACAATCTATCCTATCTGCCTGTTTGTATCGTGCATTTGCTCCTTACAAATGTACTTCCCAGTGAGTTCCAACATGGCACTATCCCATAATACCCAAGATATCCAATATCCCCCAAATACTCTAGCAGCACATGCCCATGCTCATTCTCTATGCTCATGCCCATGCTTCATGCTCATGCCCATGCTCATGCTCATTCTCATACTCATGCTCATACTCATGCTCATACTCATGCTCTATGCCCATGCTCTATGCTCGCGCTCTATGCTCATGCTCATGCCCTGCCTGTTGCTATGCAGCTCTGCATATGTCCCAATTTAGGAGCACAGTCATTCGCTTGCAGCGCCAGCGCGGTCTCAGTATGGGTCTTGGAGCTGAAGAAGTGTTGGTGGAGCTGGACGCAATACAGAAGGCGTGTGCTACCAGTCCATGGGCAAGATCACGTTTCAAGGAGTGCATGCTGAAGGTGGCTGAGGGGGAACCCAAGAAGATATTCAAGAAAACAAAAGCCCAAGCACCTATAGCATCATCCGGCCCACCAGCGCTGTCCAGGCAAGCAGCTATGTTGCCGAAATCCTCAGAGGCGGGTCATGCTGGTGTATCAAAGCAGGCTAACAGAGAACACCTTAAGAGTGTTGCGTTTGAGAGTCTGCAAGAGCGTCAGAGGGACCCAGCTGATGAGCGACTGCAGCAACTGGAGCAGTTGCAGCACCAGGGGAAGCAGCAACAGCAGAGGCTTCATCAGCAGCAGCCGGAATCGTGTGAGCAGCCACATGGAAGGAATCAAAAGAAAAGGTCTTTAGAAGCGCCTTTGCTGGATGAGCATTTGCAGGATGATCGTTCGCAAAATGAGACGCTTGAGCGGCTGCAAAAGCGAGAGCAGCACAAGAAGGAGAAGACAGAGAAGAAGGAGGAGAGGAAGTTGAAGAAATCACTCAAGATAGCCAGGAATGAGGTCAAGTTCGTGTGGAGGCCTGATAGAGAGGAGGTAGGTTGCTGAACGGCGTGTCCCTGTTCGGAAATGGATGGCTCTATCGTAGAGCGATCCCGATTCAGACGGAAGCAGGTGCGGGGTCCTATCAGGTTGCTGATTCGAACCCCAGCGAGGTCACCTGGGCCCACCCGGAGGGTCGTCGACCGGCATGGTAACTGGACTCTAGGTGTGATGTAAGCCCGTCCATCGCATACTTACGAGCGGTTCCCTTAATACCACGTCCTTAGAAGTGTCACTGTGACATATCTTGGAAGTTGAGATGTATTTATTGCTGAACGGCGTGATCAGGTGTGCTCCCAAGCACTTGCTTTCCCAGCTTGCATGGCTTACCTTGTGCTGCCAGAGGTATGTATGTTGTTACAGTCCAGGGGTAGCAAAATAGGCTAGAGGGATTTGCTCAACGATTATATCAGGAGGGGATAAAACGAAAAATGCACTTATGAAATGAACCCATACAATCGCTTCACCGTAAGTGGCCCTGAGTGCGTGCTGCTTCGATAATTTACTTTAGCGATTTTTCTATATGCGTCCATGTTCTGCCATATGCCTTCATGTGCTTCTGTGTGCCCCCATGTCACCCATGCCAGATTTGTCTTTCCAAGTCAGAAGGTGGGTAAGCTGGTAGCTTCAGGGGTTTAGGCCTCCTCCAGGGACAGAGTCCTGGTAGCTTTAGTAGGGCCGCTCCGGGGTGCTTGGGGGGAAGCGCCCCCCTAGAGCTGGGGGGTGCAGGGGTCTCAGGTAGCAAACATGTTAGCCAAAACGGGGTCTCGGGTAGCGATCGAGATAGGTAGCGGAAAGCAAATCTCTGATGTCTGCATTTAGGTTGATTGTAAACCTTTGAGCTGGAAGGGCCATTTGGTATCCTGGAGGGATGGTTAGGGATCGGCTTATCATATGATGTTGGCCAAAGGCAAGTATGATATCATTTGATATCATACAAATTGCATCATATGAAATTGTATATAAATGGTAACTTTGGCCTAGCCAGATTGCCGGCATCATATGATATCATATGATGACATGATATCCTGTGATATCATGTTGCCGTTCCCGAGGAACGGTTGACTTGAGCCAAGGAAAGTAGTATCAATGACAGTTTCTGCAGTATAAACATACATATATACATAGATATATATATATAGACAGACAGAAATGTATACTGACATGAATACATACATATACACATACATATACACCGACAATTATAAGCAGATATACATACATAAATGTATATACAGACATATACCAACATGTATATCTAGTTGCAGCCCTCTTTTCATGTTGACCAGCTAAATGTAATGTTTGCCTTGTATGCAGTGCCTGATTGTTGCGATTGAAAAACCAATCAGTGACAATACTACAAGAGTCCCCTCAAGCTAGAAAAGCCAGCCTCTACTTAGTTGCACCCCTCTGCTCAGTGACCATTGAGCTGACTGAAGTAAATGATCTGCATAGCACAAACTGCAGGCCTTTGTCATTTAGGATGTTTTGGGGTTCAGTTCACCAGTGCTTGTTTTTTGAACCGCTTTTCCTGTTTGTATGGTTGGGCAAGTCCCTTTAGCCTATTTGGCTGCCCCTGGACTGTAAAATATTGGACTGTAAAATGATTTACTTGTATTCCTCACTTCATATTGACAAGCTAAATGTGATGTTTGCCTCTTATTCTGTACCTGATTGATGCTATTAAGAAGGCTGAGAGGTCAAGTGGACAAGAGTATCCTTTAACTAGGAAAAACAGGCTTTACTGAGTTGTATCCCTCACTTCATATTGACGAGCTAATTGTGATGTTTGCCCTTTTGCAGTACCTGATCGATGCTATTGAAAATGCTGAGAGGTGAAGAGGGCAATAGTCCCCTCTAACTAGGAAAGCCAGCCTCTACTTAGTTGCATCCCTCATTTCATATTGACCATTAAGCTAATTGTGATGTTTGCCTTGTCTGCAGTACCTGGTCGATGCTATTGAGAAGGCTAAGTCATCTAGTGGAAAGCTGGATACCGCCAAGTTGGCAAGATTTTTTGGTGAGTCAAACATCGCCATATGCAGATGTAATTTCAGCACGAGCAGCACGTACTGCGCCTTCAGTTATTTGTTCTGTATTCTCCTGCACATAGCTCGTTTAAGTGATACGATTGGTCTAGTGGTACACCAAATCGCTTTAACAAAGCGGGGTCGGGGGTTCTATTTCCCCTACGGTCATCCTGAGCATTGCAGGTCGTTGTCAACCGCGATGGTAGCTTGTCCAGTCGAGGTGGTAGCCGTTCTCTGCCCGCACACGACGGGTTCCCTTAACACCACGCCCCACCAGGCGTTATCATTACTCCTGCACATGGTACCATGCAACACTTGTAGGGAACGGCAATGTGATATTATTTAATCATATGATTTCATATGATTACATGATGCCGGCAGTCTGACTAGGCCCAATTCACCATTTATTTACGATATAGTATGATGCCAGCAGTCTGACTAGGCCCAATTCACCATGTATTTACAATATCTTATGATGCCGCCAGTCTGACTAGGCCCAATTCACCATTTATTTATCATATGATGCCGGCAGTCTGACTAGGCCCAATTCACCATTTATTTACAATATCATATGATGCCGGCAGTCTGACTAGGCCCAATTCACCATTTGTATACAATATCATATGATGCAATTTGTATGATATCATATGATATCATACTCGCCTTTGGTCAATATTATATATTATGCCAGTCCTTAAACACTTGACATCCATGCCACATCATGTTCACTCCACATCAGCAGTAGCAGAAGTTTGGGCCAAAATGGGGTCCAAGGTAGTGATCGCTAATGGTAGCTGATAATAAAAGGCCCTGAGGCTCCAATCACTGTGAGAACTTCTAGGAGTGTCAATATTCTTTGTTTTGTATTCTCCTGCACACAGTCATATGCAACACTTGACATCCATGCCACAGCATGTACTGTTTTGTTTGTGCAACATGTCACCATTCCGTCGCTGCATAGGCTAAACTAGTCAGAAATGCCCCCGCGGGGTTCGGTAGGGACATCCATGCCACAGCATGTACAGTCCACATCAGCAAACTCCATCCACTGTTTCATTTTTGGGCTACGCATAGCAGCTTCCACCCAGCTCCATTAGCCAGCAGCTGAGTCAAGGCCACATATTACTGCTGCATTGGGATGCCTGTCGTGCCAGCTTTCGGACGCACTACCTAGCTTTAGGTTAGGCCCAAGGGTGGGTGAAAGGAGCTGCCTAGAAGCTGCTACGCATAGCCCAAAAAAGAAACAGTGATTCCATCGGATTTCAAGAGGCCATTGCCATACATACACCAGACAGTGTAAGCATGTACACAGCTGCAATCACTGTAGGAGCTTCTAGTAGTGCCAAAGGTAATGATAACCTGGTGGGGCGTGGTATTAAGGGAACTAATCGTACGCAGGCAGAGAACAGTCTACCACCTCGACTGGACAAGCTACCATCTCGGTTGACAACAACCTGCAACACTCAGGGTGAACGTAGGGGGAATCAAACCTCCGACCCCGCCTCGTTTAAGCGATTTGGTATACCACTAAACCAATTGTATCACTCAAACGGGCTTTCTAGTAGTGCCACTATTCTGCATGTTTACTGATGCCACGGCTTGCACAAACATGCCAACACCTACTCGCTCTTCCTTGCACAAACAGTACCAATGCCAATACCAATAGCATTGCCAATAGCAATGCCAATAGTGATGCCAATGGCCAATGCCAATAGCAATGTCAATGCCCATGCCAATAGCAGTACCAATGCCATGGCTTGCACAAACATGCCAACCAGTGTTTTTCCTAAGGTTTTTGGACTAAACATTTATAATCTTGTGTGCGCGATCAATCGTGCTTCGAAAAAAACACTGATGCCCACACCCACTTGTTTGCTGCTGCCCAGAGCTGAAGGAATCCACGGTGACAAGCAAGATACGGAGTTTGAAGAAGGCAGCCGAGGAGAGAAGAAATATTCCAAGGGGCTCCTGAACCTGGCAGCAGCACAATGCCGTCCTGTGCGTAGCCCTGTATGGAACGGCAATATGATATCATGTCATCATATGATATCTTATGATGCTGGCAGTCTGACTAGTCTATAGTTACCATTCACATACAATATCATATGATGCAATTTGTATGATATCATATGATATCATAGTCGCCTTTGGTCAGAATCATATGATTTGCCGGTCTCTACCTATTAGCGGACAGGACCAGGTGCCAAGCACTTTTCAGACTGTGGTTTTTGCTCAGTGACTGGCTGGAGGACACGGCTGGAAAATGCCCGTCTCGGTCAAAAACAAAGACCATACTTAGATCTTGCAGTGCATTGTCTATCTGAATGAATGGGCAAAGATTCTTTAGTATTTGATTAGCAATCCCAACTTTGATCAGCATTGTTTGGGTTTTGTGTTGTGCCATGGATTTTTGTTTAAGTTGTTTTTTCTGTTATTTCAGTATTTCACCCCAGGAGGTCGGTCTCCCGACACAAACCAGCAACACCAAGGATTCGGTTCGAATGGCGTTGCCACTCCTACAAAAGAGTTGGCGCAGGTGGGGCTTGAGATGAGATACTGAACCTTGACCAAACAAATATTCACCTCTACCTCTATTGACCACGGCAGACAAGCTCCCTGCCAGGGTCGTTACAATGTGTGCAGCTATTTATCTACTACCCTGCTATACGGGTGGAGTACAGCCGACATGTACCCTATCCCAGGACGCAATGTGGGGAGGGTCCGTTGACCAGAAGGAAGTGATCCGTAAATCCGTTGCGTCACAGGACCCAGGCTATCAAATTGGTTGCGTCTCAGGCAGCATAGCTGTGGGTACTTAAAATAAGCTACCCTGGTAAGTAGTATAGTTGCCTGCCTTAGTGCCTTGGGTGAGATTGTATTGCTCCACCTGGTGTTCGCTTATGATTATCCTACCACAAAAAAGCTTGTAAAATTGGAGGCGTAGTTGAGAGTACCGGTACCGTACATGCAGCATTATTTTTGTTTGCCATTTAATGCTACTCGTACCGTAGATAGGGCATTATAGGAGCAAGTGTGCTTCGTCCTCTATCACATTTATATCGCAGCACTGGCAAATTCTCTCCTTCCTTGGGATATTAGCTCGTGCGCCAGAGATTATGTCCAGGGTATGAGCCCCCACCCTAATTTCGGTGAGCCCATGCTTTATGAAGGAATCTTTCAATTTGGATACGTCGCCACACTTCCAGAACCAAGAGGCGTACGCCCTTCTGTGCAACCCTTCACGCCTCGTCAAGAGGTCGGAGCTGCAAAAAACTCTCGTGTCGAATAGCACATGGTTCTCATGAAGGGCACCACGAAAAAAATGATTCTCCAATTGAGTTAGACAGAGCGTGGTAGTTCGCCCTCATCGATGTTGCATGGATCTGCAGCTACATTTCGGGCGCAAAAGCTTAACCCTAAATGATTGCCCTCTAACTTCAGTCTACACGTCTTAGAGGGCGTTTACACGAGCAGGTTATCTCGGCCAGTTACGGTTAAGATGTACAGTTAACTAACTACGAAGCGTTTACACGACACTTTTCGCGTCAGTTATCTCGCCCAGTTAACTATTTTCGCGATAACCATAACTCCCCCCCCCCCCCCCCCCCCCTAGTTACGGGTTAAAGGTTAAGGTTAGTGGTTCGTTAAGTTCGTTTGGCTTCCGAGCTGTGAGATATATCGGCTACGCTAGCTCCAGTTCAGTTTGTCAATTTCTGCAGATTCAAATTTTCTAGAGCAGCAAGCAAGAAGGCATTGGCCGAGCAGATGTTGATGATCAGCTGCCAGATCTCACCTAGCAATCTCGATCGACGGGTCGCTGCGGAGCCTTGAAGTCGCTTGCTTCACAGCACGGTTCGTGCTGCGGAGCAAGGCCCGAAAATAGCTCGTCTGTCACCCAAAATTCAAAAATCACGAGGCTATCCAGAAGTACACGACCAACCTGACCGAACGCAAACTGCGAGCGCAAATGCACGTGTAAACAGAAACTGGTTAATTTTGCGTTCGTTGAGGGTTCGGGCATACGTGGCGCTAACTATTTGGTTATCTCGCCAACTTAACTGGCCGAGATAACCGGCTCGTGTAAACGCCCTCTTAGCGCTCAGAGAAGTCCTTTTGCTTTCCCGCTTGGAGCCAATGTAAGTTCGGACCAAGTTGACTCATAAGTAGGCTTATCAAGTATTGTATACAAAGTTTGGAAGCAGGTCGAATAATGGAGACATTCGTTACACAGCTTCTCCGTAGATACTACGAAGCCCGGTGGTCCCTATTTTCTTGACACAAGCTTAAACATGGCCTCTGATTCGAATTCGAACTTGAACCGCTAAGGCCGGTTTACAAAGCAGCATAACGTCCTACCTAGCGAAACTGCCAATACTGGACAGCTCCTATTTAGCACACACAATCTAACCCCACATGGGGAGCCGTGAACACAACATTAACGGACACGTACACATGGCTTTCACATGTGTGGCAACAAAACGCATGCCTTGCACCAGGGGGCAGCCATGGGGTGTCAGGATCGATCATACTCGACCCTCTGATCATATGTCTTTTCAGGTGTAGTGGTTGAGTACGATAGATCCTGACATGGGGCACCACGGAGAGCACTGGGCACCAGGGGGCAGCTATGCGCCACGGGCAGCCATGCACCAAGGAGGTCACAACCTGCCAGTTATGAACCATTTAGGACACAACCCACAGGCACCTGAACCCTTAGCCGTCAACTGGACACCATGGGACTGTAGAGAAGCACTGCAAACAAGCCCTCCTACATTTGCCCACTACCCCTAGTACTGGGCGGTCAGTATACAGTTAAGTAGGGGATCAGTCCCAGCAGGTAGAGAACGAGGCGCTCTAGCTTCGAACCACGGATGATGTCTCAGCCTCGTACACTCCACGTGCAGCCCGCTCCTTAGCACGGCGGTAACGGATGAGGGGCAGGAAGTGGTGGGAGAGGGACTCCACACCCCACTGCTCGCGTGCATACTCGGCACCGGTGTCCTCGAGGACGCTGTCCCAGTCGTCCAGGCCGTTGGTGGTCTCCCAGTCGATCTTCTTGACCAACAGGGGGTCCATGTAGGCCATCACGCTGTGGGGCAGGTCCACGCCAAAGTGGGTCTGTAGGGGTGGGATGGGGGTAGGTGAGTTGAGAGTGGGTGTTTCCAAAGCCAGCAAGGCAGGGGTGAGGGTGTGGTGTGGGTGGGGGTCAGTGAGTTGAGAGTGGGTGTTTCCCATGTCAGCACGGCAGGGGTGGTGGGTGGGGTGAGAGTGGTGGGGCAGGTCCACGCCATAGTGGGTCAGCAGAGGGTGGAGGGGGGGTGAGGTGGGGGGTCAGTGAGTTGAGAGTGGGTGTTTCCCATGTCAGCACGGCAGGGGTGGTGGGTGGGGTGAGGGGGAGGGGTCTGCGAGTTGATAATGGGCGTTTCCAATGCCAGCAAGGCAAGGGTGTGGGGTGGGGTGAGAGATAAGAGATGAGTTAAGAGAGCTGACAGAATGCCTGCTTGTCACACCAGGTAATGAAATTTCAAGTATCAAGTCCATGCTAAAGTGGCTACGCTACGCAAGGGAGGGGAGGGGGGGTTAAGTAAGTGGGTCATATCTAGGGGTCGGCTATGTTATATAATATTAGTGAATAAATAATATTATATGATATTAGTCGGACGAGCCGTCTCACCAGAATTTCAAATTTGTTTGGAAAACTAATAATATTGTGACACCGAGGGGGGGGGGCAAGCTAAAAGCTGCTGTACCGCATCTTCCCTTTGGATAGATCCTGAAACTATAAAACAAATAAGTTGTTTAGCCAAAAAAAAAGTTTTACTCAAGTTAGAGGGGTCCAAAGTTATTTTCGCCCAAAGCGACCCAAATCTTAACTTCGCGATAAATCACGCCTGAGCAACCTTACGAAAGATGTAAGAGCATAACTGGAATGGACGCGAAAAAATCTTTCGAATAACCCCCATTTTGGGGGAGGGGGGGGGGGGGGGGGGGGGGGGGGGGGTAGGTGTAATAAACTTTTTCAAAACTTTATTTTCCCTTCCTTTTGTATGAAACTTCCACAATTCCAACTCCCATCTGAATCGGACACCATATTGAACATGCCGTCCAAAATCTGTCTTTCTGCCCCCCCCCCCCCCCCCCCCCCCCCCCGTGCGACACTATAATAATATTAGTTAATATTAGATTTTCAAACTCTAATATTAGTTGCCGTTCCCTAGTCATTTGAGCAACTGCCAATCATGATCACGATCACGGTTCTTCACCCCTCTTCACCCACCCCACCACCTTAAGGAGTGAGCTCATGTTTGCATGTGCGATGAAGATGCTCCCCACCACCTTCAGCAGTAAATTCTAGTTTGCATGTGCGACGGAGATGCCCCCCCCCCCCCCCCCCCCCCCCCCCCACACACACACACACCCAACATCGCCAAAAAAACAAAAACACTTACAGAGATGTGCTTCAACTGGGCAAGCAAGGTGCGGGCCCACAGCTCCTCTTCATCAGCATTGCTGATCACGGCCTCAGCCTCTTTCACCCCCCACAATCCCCCTCCCCCCCCACACCCACCCACCCAACATCGCCAAAAACACTTACAGAGATGTGCTTCAACTGGGCAGACAAGGTGCGGGTCCACAGCTCCTCTTCATCAGCATTGCTGATCACAGCCTCAGCGTCTTTCACCCCCCCCACACACACACACATTCTCCACAAAAAAGACAAGCACTTACAGAGATGTGCTTGAACTGGGCAGACAGGGTGAGTGCCCACAGCTCCTCCTCCTCAGCGTCGTCAATGGCGGCCTCAGCCTCATCCAACTCAGCAAGCTCAATGCTCAGCATCTCGCTCACAACCTCGGGGTACAGCACCTCCTCAAAGGCAATGTTGCTGGCGTCCGTCATGACTGCAGTGGTTAGTGGTGCGGTGGTTGGTGGTGGGGTGCGGTGGTTGGTGGTGGGGTGGTCGGGTGGTTGTTGTGGTTTAGTGGTGGTGGTGGATTGGTTGCTGTGGTGGAGTTACTGTGGTGGTGGTGGTGGTGTGGTGGGATTGTTGTGGTGGGATTGTTGTGGTGTGGTTGTTGTTGCGGTGTGGTGGTGATGTGGTTGTTGTTGTGGTGTGGTGGTGGGGTAGTTGTTGTTGTGGTGGGGTAGTTGCTGTGGTGTAGTGGTGGGGTGGCTGGCGGTGGGTACAGCACCTGACCAAAGGCAATGTTGCTAGCGTCCGTCATGACAGCCGTGGTAAAAGGAATTTACGTGGTTGGTCAGTTCTAGGTAGGGACCAGCATACCAAATGATATCGACCGAAGGCGAGTATGATATCATACAAACTGCATCATATGATACATAAATGGCAACTTTAGCCCTGTCAGACTGCCGGCCTCACTGCAGTCATGACGGACGCCAGCAGCATTGCCTTTGATGAGGTGCTGATTCCAAAATCCTTCATCACCTTGCACCAACCATCATCACCATCAACGGGTGGAGGTAACAACAGGAACATCACTAATGACCAATCACCTTCACCTCCAATCAATTCACCAACTAGGGGAACGGCAATATGATATCATATGAAAGTCATAATATGATATCATATTCCCGTTCCCTAGTTTCAGGTGTTGAAGGTGGTTGGTCATTAGTGATGTTCCTGTTGCTACCTCCGCCCCTTGACGGTGATGATGGTTGGTGCAAGGTGATGAAGGATTTTGGGCTCAGCAACTCATCAAAGGCAATGCTGCTGGCGTCCGTCATGACTGCAGTGGTTTAAGTGGTCAAGGTGAATGGCTCAAGAAGGGTGCTGACATCGCTAACATTGAGCACACTTATGGGCAACAGTGTGTTCAAAGTGAGCGCTGTCAGCACCCTTCTTCTCAGCCTCGAACTCAGCGGCGCCACAGCCTCCACCCACAAAGCCATCCACCAATGTAAAATCACTGCACCACAGGTACAACAGCCTCCACCCACACACAACTAACTGTTCACTGCACCACAGGTACCACAGCCTCCACCCACCAACCCACAACCTCCAACTACTCGCACTCCTGCTCCTTGGCAATGGCGGACGCGGTGTAAGCGCTGTCGGCACCCTTCTCCTCAGCTATGCCACCGCCTCCACCCACACACCCACAAAGCCAACCACCACCGACTGCTCACTGCACCACAGGTATCACAGCCTCCACATACCCACCCACTACTTCCACCCCCTTCTCACACTCCTGCTTCTTGGCAATGGCATACGTGGTCTAAGCGCTGTCGGCACCCTTCTTTTCAGCATGGAATGCAGCAGGCACCACAAGCTGCACCCACAAAGCAAACCATCACTAACTGCTCACTGCACCACAGGTACCACAGCCACCACCCACCAACAACCTTCAACTACCCATACTCCTGCTTCTCGGCAATGGCGAACGCAGATTAAGAGCTGTCAGCACCCTTTGTCTCAGTCGCCAAGTCAGCAGACGCCACCCACCCACATATCCAACCACCACTGACTGCTCACTGCACCACAGCCTCCACCCACCAACCAACCCACAACCTCCAACAACTCACACTCATGCTTCTTGGCAATGGCGTACGCGGTGTAAGCGCTGTCGGCACCCTTCTCCTCAGCTGTGCCACCGCCTCCACCCACACACCCACAAAGCCAACCACCACCGACTGCTTACTGCACCACAGCCTCCACCCACCCACAACCTCCAACTACTCACACTCCTGCTTCTTGGCAATGGCGTACGCGGTGTAAGCACTGTCAGCACTCTTTGTCTCAGCTGCGAACTCAGCAGCACGCAGCTCAAGCTCCTTCTGGCGGTCCATCATCTGTTGCACAGGGGCGCGGGGCGCGGCCTGGAAGACAGGCACATCAGCAGCGTCACCGTAGACACCCATGAGTTCCTCCTTGATGGCAGCCTCCTGGGCGGCGTACTTCTCAGCCAGGGCCATGCCCTCCTTGTACATGTACCTGTCAGGGGAGGCACAGGAAATTTTAGAGTACTGAAACCAAGCATTTCGACTGTCTCGGAACCCGGGGGGCAGGCCCGAATCAGATACGCATGAGCACATGCACAGCAGGCGCACGGCAATTAACCTCCGACAGTCCGACAGATCTCGCAGGTCTGAAGAGCCAACTGCCCCACCTTGATTTGCCTGAAACCAGGTACCCGAAAGCTGCTGTGGGGAGGGAGGAAAGGCAGGTTTAAGGGTGGGTGGGTTGGGTTGGGGAAAGTAGAGTTCAGGGGTGGGGGGGGCAGGGTTTAAATTTGAGTTTAAGGATTAAGAACTTGTATGTGTACCTATCAGGGGAGGGAGGGGAGGCGGGGTTTAGGGGGGGGGGGGGGGGGGGGGGGCAGGGTTCAGGTGTGGGGGGAGGGGCAGGGTCTGAGTTTGAGCATGTTGAACTTGTACATATACCTGTCAGGGGAGAGAGGGGAGGGCAGGGTTTAGGAGGGGGGGGGGGGGGGGGGGGGGGGGGGGGGGGAGAGAAGTCTCAGGATGTAGTACTTGTACATGTCAGCGAGAGTGGCAGATAAATGGGTAAGGACTCCAGAGCCTCGGGGGCAGCCAGCTTATTGGTTAATTGACTAATTCATTCTTTCATCGGATGATTGCTTGATGACCCAGGGGGGATGCCTTGGGGCCCAAGAGGGCCTTGAGGGCGGCTGCGGGGTCAGCCAGCTTAGCAGCCATTGCCGCTCCCTGCTTCTTTACATCGTAGGCAGGGAAGTCACCGACCAAGGTCTCCTTGTCGCGCTTGAGGAGGCTTGATTGATGGATTGATTGATTGACTAATTGATCCAATCATGGGTTGATTGCTTGCTTGAGGCAGAAATACAGTGGCCACCATGGTCATACCTGTCGGGTGCATATTTGTGCATGGTGATGGCCTTGATCTGCTCGCTCATGGGCACACCGGCAGCGCCCAGGGGAGATGCCTCGGGGCCCAACAGGGCCAAGAGGGCGGCTGCGGGGTCAGCCAGCTTAGCAGCCATTGCTGCTCCCTGCTTCTCTACGTCGGAGGCAGGGAAGTCGCCGACCACGGCCTCCTTGTCGCGCTTGAGGAGGAAGGTGTCCATGGCGGGGGACTCTGACACACGCTCACCCAAAGTCTTGGGGCCGATCTGGACGGCGGAGAGCAGATCAGTGAACTCGGGGCTGACGTTCTGGAGGGGGAGGGGGCAGGGTGGGGTTGGGGGGGTGAGCGGGGGTTGGGGTTGGGAGTCGTCGTACCTCAGGGGCACAACAGCCAGCTCAGGGGAGATTCATCACAAGGAAAACCTGTAGAGGTTAGCTCTGACGCGAACTGCTAAGCTCCAAGTAGCGCTGACTACAGAAACGCTGACTAGCTACCCCACCCCCTCCCCACACACACACCCCTCCCCCTCCAAAGCCTACAAGTAAGCATACCTCAGACTTGGAGGCCGGCTGGGAGTCGTCATACTTCAGGGGCACAACAGCCAGCTTAGGGGAGGTTCGTCACAAGGAAAAACTGTACTGCTTAGCTATGACTCGTACTGCTTTGCTCCAACCAGCGCTGACTACAGAAGCGATGACTAGAGCTTAACTCCTACCCCCCCACACACACACACCCACATACACATCCCTCTCCCCTTCCAAGGCCTACAAGTAAGCCTACCTCAAACTTGGAGGCCAGCTGAGCGTCGACGTCCTTGAGGGGCACAACAGCCAGCTCAGGGGAGACGAGCACCTTCTTGGCCCAGAACTTCATGTAGCGCTCGTGCACCTGCATCAGTCGCAAGGGTAGGGGGGTATGAGGGTGTGAGGGGTGTGTGTGTGGTGGTGGTGGTGGTGGGTGGGGGGTGGGGGGGAGAATGAGGGTTGGGGAGGGAGGGGGGGGGGGAGGGGGCTTCATGTAGCGCTCATGCACCTGAATCAGTCGCAAGGGTGGGTGTGTGAGGGTGTGTGAGGGTGTGTGTGTGTGGTGTGGTATGTGTGTGTGTGGGGGGGGGGGGGGGGGGGAGACTTCATGTTGCGCCCATGCATTTGCTTAAGTCGCAAGGGTTGGATAAGGTCAGGGATGGATTAGGTAATGGATGAACTCAAAGCCCCCAAGGGTCTTGCCACCCTCCTTCACCACTTCCCTTTTCTTTTTCCGTCCTCACCACACGCTCCCTCACATTTCCACCCGACCCATCCCACACTACCAAGGGTGGGAGTCATCATTCCCACCTGAGCGCGGCGAGCGGCAATGGCCTGAGCAGCGATAGCCTTGCTAGTGAACTCAAAGCCCTCGACGCTCTTACCACCCTCAACCACAACCGACTTCTCAGACAGAGCCTTGATGAGGGCCTTCTGTGCATCAGGGAGGGCCTTGTCCTGCTTCAGGTCCTTGGCAAAAGCGGCCAGGGCGTCCTTGAGGCCAGCGGGCAGCACAGGGAGCTTCAGCTTACGCTTGGGCTCCATGCCCTTCACGTATGCGTCGGTGACAGCCTTCAGAGACTCCAAGGGGACAGCCTTGCCGACCTTCCACTCAGGCACGGGGATGGAAGCAAAGGGCTGTGGGGATGGGTGGGTGGGTGGGAGGGGGAGTAAGGATGGTGGTGGCTGTGGGGATAGGTGGGTGGGAGGGGGGGCGGGGGGGGGGCGGTAAGGGTGGTGGTGGCTGTGGGGATGGGTGGGTGGGTGGGTGGGAGGGCTCAGGGGATGGGGGGGCGGGAGGGGGGGAGGGGTGTGGGAGGAGGGTCAGGGTGGGGGTGGGCGGATGGGTGGGAGCGGGCTAATTAAACCAATTCATGTGTAAATTAGGCTTGGCTTAATTAAGCTCTCAGGGTACAGAAAGCTACACTATGAGGATCTCAGCAGCCAATCAATGAAAACCAAACTAGGATATTCAGCACACACATACTTACAGTCACACAAATACAAGAAAGCACCAAACTATGGGGAGGAGATCAGGGGGCGGGCGGGTGGGTGGGTGGGTGGGCGGGGGCGGGGGCGGGGGGCGGGGGGGGGGGGGGGGGGGGGGGGGTAATTAAACTTAACTGGGATATTCAGCACCCAGTAGTGTCACCCCGCCTTCCTCACATAGCTTTTCTTGTCCTTCATAAGTCGTCAAAGTGCTAGTGTAGAGACCTGTTCATGGATATAATATATAATATAAAATGTTCAATCCCCGTCACACTCCCTGGTTTCCGTGTCAATCCCCCGGGGGGAAGTATTGTTTTCTGCAGACGGTTGGACTGCGAACTGCCAGCATATAGAACTGGGTAACAATTATTCTTCTTTTCATTACGAGCAGCAGCTTCTATGCAGCTCCATGAGCCAGCGACCTGGCCAAGCCCCAACATTGAAATAGTAATTGGGCGATGATTCTGTCAGCTTCCAGGCACACGACGTTCCTTCAGGTTTATCTGGGTAGCAAGCCAGGGGAGCTGCTTCGCAGCTGCTGCCTGTAGCCGAAAAGAAAAGCTTCACTTCCTCGCACCTGGTAGCTCTTTCCCTTAGCAGCGAACTCGGCCTCCTTCTTACGCTCAGCCCACCACTCGCCCTTCTGCTCACGGGAGGAGAGAAAAATAGGAAGAGGAGAGGTGAGAGGTGAAGGTGTGAAGTATGCGATGTGAAGATGACAGAAGTACAAGGCGAGGTATAAGGGGAAGTATGAGGTGAGGCGAAACATGGGTCTAGCTTAACTAGTCATAAATCTCCATACTTTGCGCTCCACCATGCAACATCTACGCAACAATCCTCCTATCAGGCTTTAGTAGCCTAAGTAGCTAATAAACCTAGCCTACAAAAATATGAAGTAAAAGACGCAGCTTGTGGGCACCACAAAGTGTGTCTGTCTATCCCTTAGTCTTCACCAGGAAGTCTTTAAACTGCCTAATCCACTTGGAGAGTGCTCCCTGGCTTCCATGTGTACTGCACGGGGGGACTTGGAATTGGCTTGCAGTGGGAAGCCCAGAGTTGGCTGAAGAACCGTGTAACAATTCAAATTTAAATTATTTTCCTCGGCCGCACCTTCTCAACAGAGTCCTCAGCACGGCCCGACAGGACAGCGTCGAAGAACTTAGGGACCTGGCCAGCCTTCAGGCCCATGGCCCTGAAGTTGGGTACAGGCTTGGACATGTCCTCAAAAGTCCTTGGGTTGTGGAACTGGAGGTAGGGCTGCAGAAAAGGGTGGGTCAATGGTGGGGGTGGGGTAGGCTATGGGTGGGGTGGAGGAGGTGGGAGAGTGTGGGGGCTGTGAGGGGGGGGGGGGGGGGGGGGGGGGGGGGGGGATAGTAGGGGGAGTAGGGAGGTGGTAGGAGGAAGGGAGGGTGGGGGAGGCGGGGGGAGGTGAGGGGTGAAGTTAGGTTATTCGTGGGCTGGAGGGGGCAGGGAGGGGTGGGGAGAGGGGAGCTGATAACATGACGATCCATATAAACTGAGTCAAACACTAGTATTTCCTTCCTTGAACCACCAACAGCATAAGTGCTGCCAGGTAGATTTTTCTGATGCCTCAGCAACAAAATCCCGCAAAAAACCATCGAAACTGGGTCACAATATTGTATTTCCGCACCTAATCCAATAAGTACAACAACAACAACATCAACAACAATAACAAAGCCAAGGCATATAATGTCCAGGCAAGTCCCTCATCCCTACTGGCCCATTCCCAATCTCTCAAACCCACTTCCCCATGCTTACTCCTTGAAAAACAAGTCACCAACATTTATTTTCTCACTCTCAATTCCCATCATCACTCACCCATTCCCACTCCCCAATCCTAATCTATGAAAAATAATACTTGGAAATGAGCCTATCTCGGTGAACCATACTGTGGCCCAATTGTATGGACACTGAGCAGATTGATCATGTTGGCAACCTATCGAATCATGATCCATGGAACCTGACCACCCCCCACCCCAGCCACTACACCTGACACCATGGGCAAATTGCCAGAGTAAAACCCAACCACGAAAAACCAGGGGGGGGCATAATGCTTCAAGATTGCGATGCACAGCATGAAATCGCTCACCTCGTCCTTGTGGTCTCCAATCTCCTTGTAGGTCTTCATCAGCTTCATCATCTCAGTGGTGCCGGCCTTCTTCGCGGACCAGTCGTCCAAGGCGGAAGGAGCATTCGAAGCAGACTACGCAGGGGAAGATGGTACACGCGATCGCAAAAGGTTCGAGGGGAGATGGGAGAAGGATCCAAGGAGGAGGGTGATAAAGAACGGAAGCAAAAGTTACGAGGGGTATAAACAGGAGTGTGCTTTCGTAGTACAGACTGGGCGGACTAGGGAAAGCAGGTGTTACAAGCAGCAGCATTGCAAAATCAACAGGCAGCTATTGGTGGGAACAGATATGAGAAGCACAGTGGCAGTAAATCAGCAGCAGAGTAACCTATAACAGAGATGTATTGATCTTCAAAGCAGGGGAGGGCCGAGTGCGTAGCATCGTGGCCTTTCGCACGTTGCATCAAGAGCACGAAACTTGGTTGCTGATTTGCAACAAAGAGAGGCATCCACTATGGGCGGCATTGTTCATGCTAACATCAGTGGATGATCGCAAGACAAAACAGGGATGCTGGTCGATCCGCCACTCAGTTGGTCGTAACAGAAAAACAGGCTACTGGTGACTTGCCGTTTTGGGGAGTGCGACATCCTCAGTGAACTCTAGCTTGGGAAGCGCAACAAAATGACGGACATGCGCAGAGATAGCTGCCGGATACTCCTGGGTTGCAGGGAATCGAGTGAAGGTTACCGTGATTGTGATGAGCAGAAGAAACTAGTTTTCGACGCCATGCTCCCCCGTAACTGAATGCGCTGCGATCTTCCTAACAAGCAACGAAGAGACAAATCAGGGCTGCGTGAAAAAGATGAAGTACCTGCGCCGATCTAACTGCACAACGCATCATTTATAATGATTCAAAGGCTTGGAGCCTCTAACGGAAAATCTATGCCGTCGTGAAGACTGAAGCCATCTAGGCGTTAGCCCTTGGAAGGAACCCGGAGAAGAATGCTGTACCGCACTCCTGATTGTATTGCTCATCCCGCGTTGCCCCCCCCACCCACCCAACCCCCTCTCTCTCTTCTCCCCTCGTCTCTCTTTCCCTCTCCTCGTCCCCCTCGGCCTCCGATATTCTTCTCCTCTCCCTTTTGTCGGTCTCTTCCCTGATCCACGCTTTCCAAGTTTAGAAGTAAAACGTCTATAAAATTTCCTCTTTGTGCAGCACCAATTAAGATCCGCGCTCCAGCTGCCTGAAGGCTGAAGTCACACACGATGCTGGATGAGTGAATTACTGTGTAGGACTGCAGGCAGGGATATTTTTTCCGCTATATATACAGCGATCGCTAGTTTTGACCCCGTTTTCGAGAAATTATCGCTATAATACAGTAAAAAAAGTGTTTTTATTTGTTTGTCCCAAAAAAGCTACAAAAAGCTATACAAAGGACTAAAACGCTGTCCCTGGAGGAGGCCTGCAACGATAGAGCTAGAAAAAACCCACTTTCAGATTTGAAAAAAAAAACTGACTGCAGGGTTATTTTAAAGGAACCTGTGTATTTATGTGGCACCATGGTGCTCTTATTAGCTCTGGATTCGCTAGTAAAAAAATGGTTGTGAAAGGACGTTCACCCAGGAGGAGGTTATTCCGACACAAACCAGCGACACAGAGGATTCAGTTCAAAAGGCGTTGCCACTCCCCAAAGTATGCTACTGGCGGCTTTGTAGTACACATGTTTACTTTGCCTGCGGACGTTGAGCAGCCTGAAGACTGATAGACCAAGTTATCAAACTCCTATATTTTGACAGAATGATGCGAATTTTACATTACATGACATCACGTCGCGTCACATCACCTCACCTCACATCACAGCACAGCGCAGCACAGCACAGCACAGCGCAGCACAGCACAGCGCAGCACAGCACAGCACAGCACATTGCATTACATTACATTACATTACATTACATTACATTACATTACATTACATTACATTACATTACATTACATTACATTACATTACATTACATTACATTACATAGGCAGGTCAGTGTTGACCCAAGAGAAGCCCACTTCCCAAATGATAAGTGATAAATGATAAAGAAAACAAATTGTTTGCGTTTAAATTTCCCCTGGTAATATATTGCTGAAGACGACGAGCAGCCAAATTACTGGCTGGAGTTTTGAAACTAAGTTCTAGTCCAAGAAGCCCACTCCCCAACTGTCAATCATCCTCATATAATCAACTAAGTGCAGATAAATGTATATAAATAAAACAATTCATTGTATGCGTGCTGTCACTTATTGATTATATCAATTGAGTTACAATGAATTACTCTTTACTGCGGAGCCGTTCAAGATGAACACAATTTTTCATGTGGTCTTCGAATGTACGGAAGAAGCCTTAGTGAATTCGAGAAGAAATCATCAGAACTTGATTTCCAAAACTGAGTGTACCGGTATAAATGATTCCTCTACAATATCTGATTTGTAATCAAGAAGTTGAAGGTCAAGCGAAGCTTCATCTGTTCATTCATGACTGTATGTAGAGATTGGACCGGGTTTAGACCAAGTAATTTTTATAGGTGCGATTAGTTGGTTGGCCCCCTATTGGTGAAGATCAAGCCGTCAACCAAAACACCACAAGGAAAAGCACAGCTAAGAAAGGACACTCAACAACCTAAGCAGAACTACTAACACGACAAAAAGCGTGTGGAAAAGCGAAAGATCAAGACCAGCGGGGAAAATCTAAGAGAGTCCATAGCCTATCTGTCAAGAAACCATCAAGCTAAAGGACGGAGAGAGGGCACAGGAGAGCAATCAAACAGGTCAAGAGTCAAACGGAGACTCGAGAAGTGAAAACAGAAGCTACCCCCATCACCTACACCGCCACAAACAAGACGGTTGCTACAAAGGGACAATAACAAATCCAAGCTAGTCATCCAGGCTGTCAGGGAGGATCAGGGGAAGAAGCTCATTCTGGGAGAGAAGCAAATGGTCATGGGAACGGTCCTGGGCCATCGGAGGATCCGCCACTGACATATGTGGAGGGTTGGGAACTCCCATGTTAACACGGGACCCACCATGGCTGATGAAGGGGTGATCATCTCCCACTTTGTCCTCCCACTCAGGAGGGGGCTCTTCTGTAGCGACAAAATCAGCAATGCGAGCCCAGAAATCAGCCACAGCAAGTGCTCCAGCCCGCTCCGAGAGGGGGCGAACAGCTGGCACCTGAGGAGGTGGAAGGCCCCACAACTCATACAGAGTGGCCTGAAAAGGGCCGGAAGTGGCCTCACCACGGACAGAGGAGGCCAACCTCCACAAATGCCGGCGGCCATGATCCATAGCTGACAGGGCTGCAAGGCAAACAATTCCCCAAACATCGGTATCCATGGCTGAGGAGGGGCGGGGGTTGCACACCCAGAGGCTAGCTCTCTGGATGGGGCAGGCAGAAAGTGTGGCCAAGGGAACCTGGAGAGCCTCATGGACCGCTAAAGCAACGGGGCACGTCCAAAAGCAGTGGAGGCGGGGGTCGCAGTCAGAAGGCACATCAGGGCAACACGGGCAGCGGAACTGTACCCAGGAGGAGGCCCCTGGAACGCCATCGGCCATAAGGCGCCACAAAATGTCCTTATGGCTGTTTTCCCAAGGAAGGGACCAGAGTGAAGGGAGCAGCCTAGCAAACGCCCGTGTACGGGCAGAGAGATACCGTGGGCAGTAAGGTGGACCCAAGGCAAGGCTCACGTACGTAGCCCGTGCCTCAGATTGGAGGCCCTTTGTTTCTACACTCTGCAAGGCGGTGCCATGCTTAACCTTGAGTTTGGTTAGAGTGACCGGGAACCCTATGGAGTGGGGAGGGGTGGCGGGCGAGCGGGGAAGGACCCATCCTAGCCGTGGGCTGAGGAGGTGCCAGAGGGATACATGGGGGGGGGCTGGAGGAGAAGGCAACTGCCCACTGATAGCGGCCGGGATATCAGGCCGGGCATGTGTCAGGTTGGAGGGAGGAGGAGGAGGGGGTGAGGGGGGAGGAGGAGGAGGTGACCGCCAATTTTGGGGGATGCTATCAAGCAAAGAGCTCAGCAGCCCTGCACATGGAGGGGGTCCTCTACAAACGTGGACATGGTAAGAGGCATGTGCATGAGGCCAGTGCGGGTTACTTCATGCTGCCAAACGTGGCGGCGGCAGAAGTTACGCCGAACATCGCCAGTCCATGCAAGTCGGGAGCACACCCTAAGGGCGGCAGAGAGGGAGGCTGAGATGCGGACGGCATCCGAGACACAGACTAGGGAAGGAATTTGCATCAAAGGATAGAACACATCATCTAGAAAAGTGCCTGGGATACCACTCAAAGGGGCATTATGAGTAGAATCCTGGGGCGGTGGGGGGTGGGGCTGGCAAAAGGGGGTTACCCCACAGCGGTGATGCAAGACACCAAGGACCCAGTTCTAGTGGGCGATGTGAGACATCCCGCAATGGCCCAGCAGCAGTGGAGAGGGCGGCTATTCCAAGCGCCATGCGGTGGAGAGGACCATGGGGGAGGCCTTGGCCACAGGCTGAGGTTTGGAAGCGGGTTGTGTCCCTACAAGCATGGAGAAATCCTAACGCTGGGGGTTGAGAGGCCATATGAGGGGGCATGAGCGTGAGGAGAAGCTCATGGGCTACAATGAGCCAGGTCGGGGACCAGTCATGGATCCCCCTCGCAAGGCCACGGAAGAGGCGTATTCCCCAAACTGTATGGCGACTGGTGATGTGGTGTTGCCAAGGAATACATCCAAACCCGCCCAGCTTCGGGGAGCCAGGAAGGAGAGCGGATGGAACACCTGAAAGTTTGAGGGCCGTGGATTCTGGGGCCAGACCCCGGTCCACCAGCTTAGTGGTGAGGCATGACAGTTGTTCTACCACGTCTAAAGGGATGCCTTCAAACTCGGCATGGTAGAGCAACTTGCTAATGCCGTAGGCGGAGGAGGAAAGGCCACGACCAAACATTGATAGAGGCAGTTTGGCAAGGCGTGAGTAGCACTGCTGCACATGATCGAGCTTGTCCACCCATTGGGTGGTCATAGGGGGGCAGGTAGTTTGGTGTCCATTGGCAAAAGTGATACCAAGGGTAGTGGCCGTCTCTACAACTGGGGCACCAAGAACCCGGTCTGGAAGAGGACCTATTACCGGCACCCCAATGGGGAGTAGCTGGCTCTTGTGGTGGTTGAGATGGAGACCAGAAGCCGCACCAAAAACAGACATACACGTCAGGAGATCTTGAACGTGGGCTGGATCAAGGGAGCGCAACAAGACAATAGTATCATCCGCATACTTACATCCCGTACTTCGGATGCCAGGTTTTATGTCTAGCCCGATATTCTGGTGCAGTAACCAGTGCTGGAGGGCTTGCATAGGAAAGAGGAAGAGGAGTGGGGAAAGCGGGTCGCCTTGTCGGACACCTGATAGGAGCGCAAACGCTCTAGAACGAAAGCCGTTTACCATAGCTCGAGTGTCGGTGGAGGAAAGGAGGTGGCGTACCCAGGTGAGGAAACCACCACCTAGTCCTGCGGTCTCCAGGCACTGAAAAAGGAATGAGCGATCCACAGTGTCATAAGCTTTACGAAAATCCAGGAAAGCAAACACCCCAGATTTTTCTTGAGCTTTGAACAATTCTGGCAAGAGCTGAAGAAACAGAATAGAATGACCAATGTGCCTTCGGGGGAGGAAGGCTGATTGGTCTGATGATATGATTTGGGGAAGGACTTGTCCAAGCCGGTTGGCCAAGACCTTAGCCAACAGTTTGTAATCAGAATTCATAAGAGTGATAGGTCTGTAATTGCCAGGATTCAAACGATCCCCGCCTTTACGGAGAATGATGAGCAGCCCCTCCAAGAAATTATGGGGAAGGGTCTCCCTTGTCCCCATGGCTGTGAACAACCGACAGAGCAACGGGGTAAAGATGTCTGCAAAAGTGCGGTACAACTCTACAGGGATCCCATCCGGGCCAGGTGACTTGCCAGGGGGTGACTGTTTGAGGGCTTTGCGGCACTCAGACATCGCCACCAACAGGGAGCCAACTGAGTCGGCCACTGTCGGGGGTAAGGGACTGGAAGCTTGGCGGTGAGCAGCGAGCACATCCTCTTGCGCCAGGTTGGCAGAGCGGGTAGGGGGAGGGGGCGATGATACAGAGGCCCAATAAGCACCCACCACGGCTGGGATGCACCGACCAGTAACCAGCCCTCCACTCGGAGCTCTGAGAGCGGGCACTAGCCTGGACGCAAGGGGCGGACGTTCAAGTTGGGTGAGCAAAGGGCAAGGCCGTTCACGGCTATGTAGCCACTCCCGCCTTGCTGCCCCAGCCGTGGCAAGGGCAGCACCCCGACGGGCAGTGATGAGGTTTTGTCTGCAGCTGACCACCTGAGGTAGGGCAGAGGCGAGCCCTGTCTCAACTGCCTGAATCGATCCGGTCAATGTTGCTTGTGCCGCTTGAACTGCGTCAGAGCAAGAGCGACGTGTAGCCGCAGCCATCCTGTTGAAGTTTGCTGCTTGTTTGGTGACTTGAAATTTGAAATTGGGCCACCATTGGATGAATGCCTCATCCTCCCCAAGGGGGGGTGCACTTTGACTAGCTTGTGAAAGCCAGTCAGAGAAGGCCTCGCGTAAGTTCCCCATCTTCGCAAAATGCATGCGTGTGCGTTTAGCGCCAGGGCCCACATTTTCAGGGACAGCGGGGCGTAAGTGTAAGAGAAGGGGCCGATGATCCGAGGTCATCGTACTGGCAGACTGACACTGGAGGATGTAAGGAAGAAGCTGCTCCGGTACATGGGTACGATATAGGCGAGAGGCACCTGTACTCCAGAAGTGTGTGAAAGATCTTCGGGTAGGATGCCGGTGGCGGAACGCACACGGAAGCTTGGGGCAAGTGGTGGCAAAGAGGGAGGAGGTGAGTTGATCAGGATGGGAGGTGTTGGAGGAGGCAGCGCGATAAAAGCGATCCACCTCAACGTCAAGTGTGAAATTGAAATCCCCCATGAGGATCAAGCTGGATCGGTTGGCCTGGTATAGGGGGCCTAAAACCTCGGAGATGAGGCGGCGCTGTGCTTGAGGGTCACCTGATGGAAGGTATAAAGAGGCCAGGCAAAGCTTTTGACCACCCCACGAAATGGACAGGGGTAGCAGACGACCATTGTACTGACAGCTGACAGAAGGGGCAGGGGTAGGGCTGCAAATGATCATACGCCCAGATTGCACCAAGTCGGACCGCACAAGAATGCCAACCCCAGACTGATTCTTCGAGTCCTCCCGGCACCCCCCCCCCCAAAAAGAAGGGGGAAGTCCCAGTTGTTGGGTGGCTTCATTGAGATATTGTTGGGCACGGGATATAACTTTAAGAGATCCTAGGTGGGTCTCTTGGACACAAATGATATGCGCCTTCAAGTGAGCCCAAAGGCTAACAAGAGCGTGGATCTTGGTGGCATTATTAAGGCCATCAACATTGTGGGAGAGGACACATAGCCCAGGGGCCAGCCTGCCTGGGGCGGTAGAAGAAGTAGGGGGAGGAAAGGTAGGCATGGGAAGTTCAGCTAGGGAGGGGGCCGGCAACCTCTAAGATGGGCGAAACGTTAGCTGTGAGGGTGTTGGCTTGGTTGATCAGGTCATCCAATGCTGCATTCTGGGCTAGCTTTGCCATCGCCTCATAAGCTGTGGGTAAGAAGTAGTAGGGGTCAACCCTAGTTGGCCTGTTTGTGTCGTCCACGAACAACTGCATAGCTGTGACCCAATGGGAGTACTGAACGGGTGGTCCGGCTAGGTGAAGGGAGGCTGCTAGGAAAGCTAGCCTCGCCGTAAGCTGAGCCTGTGCAGGGGAGTTAAGAGCATCAATAGCAGTGATAGCAAATTGATTCTCCATGGGGTCATCTGCAAGATTATCGACTGTCATAATGAGAGCAGTCAAGCACTGCTGAGCCAGGAGCAGCTTCTGGTTCGGGGCAGCCTCCTTCAGTCGCTTGAGGGCCGAGGCGACCTCTGACGTCGGAGTCGAAGGAGGTGTGGGTGGGGAGGTGTCAGGTGGGGGGGAAAAGTCCTGAGCAGGCTCGGGCGGGGGCTATGGCTCACAAGCCTCAGGGGCACGGCAAAGAGGGGTGGGGGTGGGGGTGGGGGTGGGGGTGGGGGCCGGGGTAGGGGGTTGTGGTTGGGCTGGCTGAGATTGTGGCGTATTCCTGATCTGTGGTGGCTGCGGCTGTGGTTGCGCCTGTTGCTGAGTCTGTGGTTGCGGCTGTGGCTGTGGCGGAGGCTGAGGCAGAGGCTGTGGTCGCTCCTGACGAACAGCCCGGTTAGTGGTAGCCTGGGGATCTTCTAGGAATCTTTTTCCCAGAGCCCCAACAGCATTCTCGGTCATCTCAGAATCCTCTTGGTGCTCTGCTAACACTGCAAAAGGATTAGCATCCGCTACATCATGGCTCAGTAGGGAAGACTATGAGGGGGCAGCAGCCCGTTGTGTGGCATGCCGCATTGTCCGCCCCTTGGATGGTTGGGCACAGCTCGTGGTAGTCGTCGACACACCGAGCACCTCACAGGAGTTAGGAGCTCTGGAAAGGCCATGACCACCACGAGTAACACCAGGGCGCTCTCTCCGAAAATGGCCATCACCACCTGTGATTCCTGAACTCCCACCAGCTCCAACAGTAAAATGAGGGGCGTTGCTACCGGAGCCCAATTGTCCACATGAGCGGGGCTGAGCATTGGGTGGGACTGGTCCGGACCAGGGTGTAGGGATCTGGCCCTTCAAATGCTGACCGTTGTAGGCCTCATGTGGGGTTGGGTGCTGTAGTGGGTCCAAGGGAGCAGGACTATCCTGGATGCCATGTTTGATCCTATCACAATCCCCTGGGGATAGAGGCGGGAGACGGTGTGGGGGGGGGCTACAGGATCAAAGCGGACCACCCGCTCCTTCTCATCCTCTGAGGATATCAGACGGGCCTGCCTGGGGGGGCGCGTCGGGCCACTGACAAGAATGTCTACAGTAGTATCTGCCCCTAAGGATACTGCTCCTTGAACCACTTCCCCTTGTGAAGGCTGGACACCATCGGGGTGCGCCAAGTGGGCCACCCTGATTCCCTGCCTCCCCAAGAGGGAGACGAGGTCTTCGTCTGACAGGCTGGGGTCCATACGAATCAGTCTGTCCTTGGACAAAATTGAATCTGGGCCACGCCCAAAGAGCCCATGCAAGCCAGGGGCTGTAGGGAATGGAATGGGGAGGAGGATGGAGGGCAGAGCATGGAGAACCTCTGCCAGACCCGGCGAGCATGCCAGATCAAGGTGTAGCATGCTTCCACGCGCGAAAACACGGGCAGCCATTGTAGGGAGGGGGAGGTTCTTAGATCTGCATATCGCCGCTAGCGCCTTGCTAGTCGCTAGCTGAAAGAGACGGGCGTGAGGCCACACTGATGGGTGGGGAGCTGGCGTCACCCATCCAGCAACAGTCGCTGGAGCCGCTGCTGGCAGTTGCACCCGCAGCTGCAGGCAGGCGTTCGTTGGCTTAAAACGCCAAATGGGTATTGCCTCCTTCTGCTGGTTTCTGTCGTGACTATTGGAGACCTCTATCGCAGGCCCCTGATGTGGCATGCCGATCTGCGCAAAATATGGCTGCGCAAGGCTGGAAATAAGGCCAAACTGGGGGGAACAGTCAAGGGAGGGCAAGGTTGCGATTACAAGGTAGTAAAAGCGAGGTTGCGGGATCAAGGCTGTGAGAGTAACACCAGATGCGGACTATGGATACGGCTAAGGGCACTGCGGAAAGGCAGTGCAGGGCAAGAAAACGATATGCAGAAGAAAACTTTCAGATCTGATAATGCGAAGAAAGGTGCGAGGACGGAATGCGAGGACGGAATGCGAGGAAGGAGTGCGAGGATGGAATGCGAGGAAAAAAGAAAGATTACAAGGGGCTCATGTCCTAGCAGTGAAACAACACCGCCCTAAAGTCGGACTCGAGAAACCACCCGCCGTCTTCCGGCAGCGGGGCTCGAACTCCGGAGCGAGGAAGGGATGCGAGGGAGGGATGCGAGGGAGCTCAGACCTATGCGATACTAAAAAAAGATTACAAGGGGCTCATGTCCTAGCAGTGAATCAACACCGCCCTAAAGTCGGACTCGAGAAACCACCCGCCGTCTTCCGGCAGCGGGGCTCGAACTCCGGTCACCGAAGCCTTAATGACCTATTCGACACTAACGCGACTTTGATCAAATCCTCGCATTTCCGTAAGAAAACCAGTAAAATTTGCCGGTCAAACTAAATTCCTGACATCTACGCAACCCATGTTCGATTCTCGTCGGGGGCAGTTTTCCTCGAAGGGCACTTTTTCGCGTACTGATCTCAGTGTTGCGGACTGTTCGGGGGTTTCATTTGTTGTTTCCCTCCTGTCCAGTGGACTCAGTCTAGGGACTTGGAGCATGTCTGCGATTTCCCCTTGGGAAAATCGCATCTCCGTGCCTCTCGCAGCTCATTGCATCAGCGCATTGTGCTTGACAAGGAAATCTGCTGTTTCGCACTAGTACTTGCAGATTGAGCAGTAACAACTGTAGCCCCGGGAGTTGCTGCACCTGCCTCCATGGAACTTCGGGGATTCAGTGAGCTATTAACTTCATTAGCCTTACAGGCCACCAAGTTGAATAATAATGCCATGCTATGCTTTATTGATTCTTTACCCCCCAAATATTAAATTGCTCGGATAAGTAAGCACCTGCGTGTGTATCTTTCACCAAGGAGGCTGCCACTGCTGCTTGACGAACATTACACCACCCCCTGGGCCAAACTCCAGGGGACCCACCAGGGCACCCTACTATTTTTTAAAATATTGAAGTAGCTAATCGTAGCGGAATAAGCTACCGTACAAAACATTCGCGACTTTTGCAAAGGATCTTGACCGCTGCGATGCTGATAACTCTAGTCATGCGCACTCCAACTACGAGCCAAATGTATGGGTGCGGAGGTGCCCGGGATCGTTCAAACGCCTAGAGAGACGGAGTCACGGGTGGGACTTAGGGCTCAAGCTCTGGGGGGTCCAGACTCTGAGGGGGGGCTTAGCGAAACTTTACCAATCGACACCAAGATCGACACCGTTAGTTATCGAGCTTCGCTCAGATACGTGCCCACTTTTCGCCCACCTACTTTCGTTGTTTTCAAGATCATTGCGCAAGCAAGCAAGCCGGTGACCAGACGTGTAATGAGAGTATCAGAGTACCACGCACCATTATTGTCATAGTCCTCCTCCATATATAAACGCACTACCAGGACATGGTTGAGGTACCCAGCGGTGGAGGAGGCGTCGAGGTCACGCCGTCGCACCTTCGGAAATGTGTGCGGGAGTTCACCCTCTCGAAACTCAAATCGTAGCCGAGTTTGAGACCAAAGCCGCGCAAATTGCTGCTCAAGGACTGCATGCAAGGGCAGCTGGTGCCGGGTGGTAGCGACCAAATAACCGGTGACGCTACCCGCGAGCAGCGCAAGCAGGCCTTCTCCAAGGCGCTCGTGAAGCTGGCGACAAGGGGCAAGGTGGAAGTAAACGATGGCAAAGTGGCGCTCGCTGCTGCTGAGCTCGCTAAGGCGAAAGCTGGTCTCGGCAATGCTCATGCGGAGGCTCTGAAAACCAGGGAGAGCACGAGCAGCAGAGCCGACGAGAGGGCTGGAGCCTCCGCTGCAGCCACAAAACCTGCTTCTGCTGCTCCTAATGTAATGCTGGTGGAGAAGAAACGGCGGCACATGGAGCCCCCCGTGACCCATGCAAGTGCCAGCCATGCAATTGCCAACCCTGATGAGGTGGAGGTGGTGGTGGTGCAGGAGGAGAAGATACAGCCATGCACTTGGTTGAAGGAGGTGAAGAGCAATAAGCCAGTGAGTGGGAAACAGAGCAAGGCAAGGCGGGCAGAGGCATGGCAGCAAGAGCGCGGAGGCAAGGAGGGAGCTGATGGGATGGAGACAGAGGCTTTTCTTTCTAATGGGATGGAGGCAGAGGTGGTATCTGAGGTGGAGCCCAAAGAACAGGGGGCAGCAGCATCAGCAGCATCTGAAGTAGCGGAGGGAAGCACCAAGAAGGATAAGAACAAGAAGAGGCGTAGCAAAGATGCCCAAGTGGAGAACAAAGAACTGGCAGCAGCAGCACCGGCAGCAGTAGGGGAGGGAAGCATCAAGAAAGACAAGAACAAGCATTGCAAAGATGCCGAGGTGAAGCCCAAAGAACAGGCAGCAGTAGCGGCATCAGCAGCAGCAGCAAGAGCATCAGCAGTTACATGGGGGATCACCAAGAAGAATAAGAAGGATAAGAAGAAGCGTAGCAAAGATACCCAGGTGGATCCCAAAGAACAAACAGCAGTTGCAGTAGCAGCAGCAGCAGTAATAGCGGAGGGAAGGATCAAGAAGGATAAGAAGGATACAAAGAAGCGTAGCAGAGAAGCTGAGGTGGAGCCAGATGAACAGGCGGCAGTAGCGGCAGCAGCAGGAGCAGTAGCAGAAAGAAGCACGGACAAGGATAAGAACGACAAGAAGAAGCGTTGCAAAGATATCGAGGTGGAGCCCCAAGAACTGGCATCATCATCATCATCATCAGCAGCAGCAGCAGAAGTAGCGGAGGGAAGCTGCAAGAAGAATGAAGAGGACAAGAAGAAGCGTAGCAGAGATACCAAGATGGAGCCCAAAGAACAGGCGGCAGTAGCAGCAGCAGCAACAGGAGCAAAGGGAAGCACCAAGAAGTCTAAGAAGGACAAGAAGGGTAGCAGAGATGCCATGGGGAAACCACAAGAACAGGCGGCAATAGCAGCAGCAGCTGTAGCAGTAATAGCAGCAGCAGCAGCAGTAGTAGCGGAGGGAAGCACCAAGAAAGATAAGGCAGACCAGAAGAACCATAGGGAAGTTGCTGAGGTGCAGCCCCAAGAACTGGCAGCAGCAGCAGGAGTAGCAGAAGTAGCGGAGGGAAGCACCAAGAAGGATAAGAAGAAGCGTTGCAAAGATGCCGAGGTGGAACCCGGAGAACAGGCAGCAGAAGCGGCAGCAGCAGCAAGAGCATCAGCAGCAGAAAGAAGCACGGACAAGGAAATAAAGGACAAGAAGAAGCGTAGTAGAGATGCCATGGTGGAGCCCCAAGAACAAGCGGCATTAGCATCAGCATCAGCATCAGCATTAGTAGTAGTGGAGGGAAGGATCAAGAAGGATAATACGGGCAAAAAGAAGCATAGCAAAGATGCTAAGGTGGAGCCTGAAGAAGAGGCAGCAGCAGCAGTAGCGGAGGGAAGCACCAAGAAGGATAAGACAGACAAGAAGAAGCGTAGGAAAGATGCTCAGGTGGAGCCCCAAGAACAGGCGGCAGTAGCAGAGACAGTTGCAGAAGGAAGCACGAACAAGGATAAGAAGGACAAGAAGAAGCGTAGCAAATATGCCGGGGTGGAGCCTGAAACAAAGGCAGCAGTAGCAGCAGCAGCAGGAGCAGTAGTGTCAGAAGTAGCGGAGGGAAGCACCAATAAGGATAAGAAGGAAATGAAGAGGCGTAGCAAAGATGCCAAGGTGGAGCCCCAAGAACAAACGGCAGTAGCAACAGCAGTATCAGCAGCAGCAGCAGCAGTAGTAGCGGAGGGAAGCACCAGGAAGGCTAAGAAAGACAAATAGAAGTGTGGCAGATATGCCAAGTTGGAGCTCAAAGAACTGGCAGCAGCAGCAGCAGCATAAATAGCGGAGGGCAGCACCAAGAAGGATAAGAAGAAGCGTAGGAAAGATGCTGAGGTGGAGCCGAAGGAACAGGCCGCAGTAGCAGAGGCAGTAGCAGAAGGAAGCACGGACAAGGATAAGAAGGACAAGAAGAAGTGTAGCAAAGATACCCATGTGGAGCCCAAAGAACAGATGGCAGTAGCAGCAGCAGCAGCAGAAGTGGCGGAGAGAAGCACCAAGAAGGATAAGAAGTACAAGAAGAAGCGTAGCAAATATGCTAAGGTAGAGCCGCAAGAACAGGCGGCAGTACAAGCAGAAGTAGCGGAGGGAAGCACCAAGAAGGATAAGAAGAAGCGTAGGAAAGATACTGAGGTAGAGCCCAAGGAACAGGCCGCAGCAGCAGAGGCAGTAGCAGAAGGAAGCACGGACAAGGATGAGAAGGATAAGAAGAAGCGTAGCGAATATGCCAAGGTGGAGCCCCAAACAAAGGCGGCAGTAGCAGCAGCAGCAGCAGCAGTAGTGTCAGAAGTAGCGGAGGGTTGCCCCAAGAAAGATAAGAAGGACAAGAAGAAGCGGAGCAAAGATATCCATGCGGAGCCCCAAGAACAGACGACAGCAGCAGCAGCAGAAGTGGCGGAGGAAAGCACCAAGAAGGATAAAAAGTACAAGAAGAAGCGTAGTAGAGATGCCATGGTGGTGCCCCAAGAAAAAGCTGCAATATCATCATCATCAGCAGCAGCAGTAGTAGCGGAGGAAAGCACCAAGATTGATAAGAAGGACAAGAAGAAGCGTAGCAAATCTGCCAAGGTGGAGCCCCAAACAAAGGTGGCAGTAGCAGCAGCAGCAGCAGCAGTAGTGTCAGAAGTAGCGGAGGGTTGCCCCATGAAGGATAAGAAGGACAAGAAGAAGCGTAGCAAATATACCCATGTGGAGCCCCAAGAACAGACGGCAGTAGCAGAAGCAGCAGAAGCAGAAGTAGCGGAGGGAAGCACCAAGAAGGATGAAAAGTACAAGAAGAAGCGTAGCAGAGATGCCATGGTGGAGCCCCCCCCAAAAGTGGCAGTGGCATCAGCAGCAGCAGCAGGAGTAGTAGCGGAGGGTTGCACCAAGAAGGATAAGAAGGTCAAGAAGAAGCGTAGCGAAGGTGCCGGTGGTGAAGCTGATGACGTGGCAGCAGCAGTACAAGATAAGAAGCTGCCGGACAACCAAATGCCCACAGGCTTGAAGGTGGGCAGGCGGCCTTAGGGCTTTGGGTTCAAGGTTTAGGGCTTGAAGGTGAGTAGGCAGCTTTAGGGCTTTGGGTTCAGGGTTTAGGGCTTTAAGGTGAGCAGGCGGCCTTAGGGCTTTGGGTTCAGGGTTTAGGGCTTGAAGGTGAGCAGGCAGCTTTAGGGCTTTGGGTTCAGGGTTTAGGGCTTTAAGGTGAGCAGGCGGCCTTAGGGCTTTGGGTTCAGGGTTTAGGGCTTGAAGGTGAGCAGGCAGCTTTAGGGCTTTGGGTTCAGGGTTTAGGGCTTTAAGGTGAGCAGGCGGCCTTAGGGCTTTGGCTTCAGGGTTTAGGGCTTGAAGGTGAGCAGGCAGCTTTGGAGGGGGGTATTTGTTTGTTCGGGGTTTAATAGCCACATACACTGTTCTTCTAGCACATACCAAAGCCTTTTTGCTGGGCATCCCTCTAGCCATCCCTGAAGCCACCATTAGTCATGCTGGGCATCCCTGTAGCCACCATTAGTCATGCTGGGCATCCCTGTAGCCACCATTACTCATGCTGGGCATCCCTGTGGCCACCATTAGTCATGCTGGGCATCCCTGTAGCCACCATTAGTCATGCTGGGCATCCCTGTAGCCACCATTAATCATGCTGGGCATCCCTCTAGCCACCATTATTCATGCTGGGCATACTTGTGGCCACCATTAATCATGCTGGGCATCCCTGTAGCCACCATTAGTCATGCTGGGCATCCCTGTAGGCACCATTAGTCATGCCGGGCATCCCTGTAGCCACCATTAGTCATGCTGGGCATCCCTGTCGCCACCATTAGTCATGCTGGGCATCCCTGTCGCCACCATTAGTCATGCTGGGCATCTCTGTAGCCACCATTAGTCATGCTGGACATCCCTGTGGCCACCATTACTCATGCTGGACATCCCTGTGGCCACCATTAGTCATGCTGGGCATCCCTGTAGCCACCATTAGTCATGCTGGGCATCTCTGTAGCCACCATTAGTCATGCTGGACATCCCTGTCGCCACCATTACTCATGCTGGACATCCCTGTGGCCACCATTAGTCATGCTGGGCATCCCTGTAGCCACCATTAGTCATGCTGGGAAACTTGAACCAGCCTCCCGCCGAAGGCCCAAGCAGCATTGAGGCCGAATATGGCCTGTCCACATGGGGCCGTCTAAATGAGCTGACCCCCCCACACACACACCCACCACCACCACCACCACAGTCACAAACACACAAACACACACACACACACACATATACACACACAAGCTGAATAATGCTAAAATACACACTGACCATGCCGGGGTTGAGACTTCAACTTTGTCACATTACAGTATGCCATGCTGAATATCTGAATATCGTCCCACACCCTTTTGGCCGGCAGGTTTGGCCTGTGACAGAGACCATGACGTACAGCTTTGACCCCACCACCACCACCACCACCTACCACCTGTCAGCTTACCCCACCACCACCACCACCACCTGCCACCAGTCAGCTTACCCCCCCCCCCACCACCACACACACACACACCACCACCACCACCACCACCACCACCACCGTCCGACAGGTTTGGCCTGTGACAGAGACCGTGACGTACCACCACCACCACCTGCCACCTGTCAGCTTACCCCCCACACACACACCACCACCACCACCACCACCACCACCACCACCGTCAAACAGGTTTGGCCTGTGACAGAGACCGTGACATACAGCTTTGACCCCATGGTTACACCGCTGGACATGAGAGGTACAGGCAAAACAATCAGGGTTTGGAGGAAGGAATATCAGGGCTTAAGGGAAAAAGCATTTTTTTTTTTTAGGCTATAAATAGCCAGCGGGTCATTCCTTCCTTCCCCCTAGACTAAAGCCGGAGGCCCGGAGAGCAGGCTGAGTATGTGGGGGTGGGGTGGGGTGGGGGGGTGGGGATATGATATGCGCTATTTCCGAATCAGACCGCAACATAGGGACATGGCAGAGAAATACAAGCTATTTACAAGTGGTGGCCCGTTTTGGTTTAAAACCATCCTGGGACTCCGGCTAGGGGCACGTTCATTGAAATGTTGTCGTGTTGCCCTGTTGTTTTGTTGCCCTACATTAACAATTTTAAACCATCCTGGGACTCCGGCCGCTGGGCGCTGGGAAGCATAGCTTTTCTTTTCGGCTACGAGCAACAGCTTCTTGGCATCTCCCCTGCCTGGCTATTGAGCCAAACGAAATGCAACCTAGTGCACCTTGAAGCAGACGCAATTAGGTGTCAGAGACAATCAGGTGTCCAAACCAAACCAAACCAAATGCGACCTAGTGCACCTTGAAGCAGACGCAATTAGGTGTTAGACGCAATCAGGTGTCCAGATTGCTGGAATATTTTTGTTTGGATTTGTGGCAGGCTCAAGGAGCTACCTAGAAGCTACCGCTCGTAGCCAAACACTAAAGCTATGCTGCACAGTGTGAGTCACGGGCCTCATCTGACCAGTTGGAGTTGAGATACAGATAGTAACTAGGATGGGACAAACCGAGGTAAACAATACTGGCAAAGAAGTAGCTTCAGAGTTGGCAGTACAGAGTCAGCTATGCAGAGTTGGCGGAACAGAGTAAGCCATGTCAAGTTGGCAGTACAGAGTCAGCTATGCAGAGTTGGCGGCACAGGCTCAAACGCTGGAGCTCAGGATTTTGGAATTGGGTACAAGAAGGAGCTTCAGTTGCACTTTTTTTTGTGCGACGCGTCCCCACTCAGTAGCTGCATGGCGACGCATGAGTCCAGTTTGAGTTTTCCTGAACTAGTTGAAATGCCTCCCCAACCCCACCAGGTCCGCGCTTCAAGTTCCGTGGGGTTTGGGGGGCAGCGCATCGCACTGTTTTAGTACCAAGTTGCTCAATTTGCCACGCGTCGCTCAAAGACAAAAAACTGTTCAGTTGCCTAGGTCACACACACACGACCCCTCAACTCGAACACACCCCTCAACTCACCTCACACACTCCCACTCCCACCCCACCCCTACCCAACCCAACCCAACCCAACCTACCCCAACCCAACCCATCCCGCCCCAGGCACCCACTTGCCTCCTGCCCAGTTCCATAAGGCCATGGCCAACCCCAACAGCATAATGATCGATGCATGGAACTTCAACGAGGCCCTCATCGGCAACTTTGCCCAGCCACCGCCAGAGGAAGGAGCCGAGAAGGTAGGTCGCCAGAGGAAGGTGTCTAGAAGGTAGGAGCGTTTTAGGTTTGAGATGCTCTGGGGTTTCATAGCTGTGAGGGATGCCTTGGCCCCTAGCCCCCCCACCAGAGGAAGATGCCAAGAAGGTGTGGGTTTGTGAGTGGAAGTGGTTGTGTGGGGAGATGTATCAGTTGAGCGTGCCGGTACCGCACCAGCAATACTCGTGGTTAAGGCGGGTAGTAAGAAAAGTGGAAGCGGATACTGCAACAGCAGTACCAAGACCGCACCATCAGGACAGAACAGGTTATGGCGGGTTGTACAAGGAGAGGGACGGGCGGGTGAGGAGGCGTTCTAGTCGAAGTCAGGCAACAGCTATGGAAAGGGCAACGTGGACAGCATGAACATGGAGGGTGTCGATTGAGGAGAAGATGGCACCATATATAGATTTTGAAGCAGACAACCTGGTGCCTGACTGCCTACCTGTACTACTGTAATAACTTGGCGCACTGCTTCATTTATTTTCCTGTCAGCGCTTGACCACACGAGCATAGGTTCAGCTAATATGCCTCTGCCTCTGCCTCCGCCTCCGCCTCTGCCTCCGCAACTGCTTGAAATCGATTCAACTCCTTCCGATCTTTCATTGCATGAGTCAGTAGACCTCTCTTCTTTCAGTTTGTCCCTAGAATACTCTGAACCTACTCAGTTTTTTCCTCCATCCTCTGGTATCTAAAAAAGGCGTGCTTGACACACATGCAGGCACCATGCACCACACAGCCAGTTTGCACCTCACACATGCATGCCCAGTCCAGAGCACAGCTCCAGCCCATGGCTGTTCACCCCACGGGCCATCCCACAAGCTTGACTACCTCTAGGGGCTTGTTGGAGTTCATAGGTAACATCCGAGGGAGAAGCTGCTTGGCAGCTGCATCCCCAAGTAAGGGGCCCATTGAGGAATGCACTGTCCGCAAGACTCATAAAAGCTTTATACGCGCTCCCAAAACTGGTGACGAGGATGAGCTGGTTCAAGATGAGCTGGTGCTCAGGTTGCAAATGAGTCCCAAGCAAGCTGCTTCAGTGTTAAAGAGTGTTCATGCGTCTGTAAAGGGCACTCACTTGAGCTTGCATAACTTGAGAGGGTGGATTGAGGTCCTTGTCAGCTTCGGCTTGAGTATTGAAGATGTCTCAGGGGGGATTCGAAGGTGCCCCATCCTCATTGCATGTTCAGCTAGTGGGCGGGAGAATACCAATGCTGAGACGATACGGGTGCTAACTACCCATGGTTTATCTGACTATCAGATACAATGTGTGTTGAGGAAGTACCCCGCCGTGTTGGTCAGCCACACACCATCATCCCTCGACGCCAAGCTGCTCCGCCTAAAAGAGTTAGGCTCCCCCCCTTCCGAGGAGAAGGGTCTGTTGGAGACAGAGCCCTCCATTCTCCAGTCCTCTCTTCAATGGGACACATTCCAGTGGCTAGAGGGGGAGGGCTATGCGCCCGAGGTAGCCAGGCGCATGATCAAGGGGTTCCCTATGCTTCTTAAATATTCCCCTGAGACCAGCCTCAGCAAGACGCTGACCTACTATACCTGGCTCGTGGGTTCTCGTAAAGACGCCCAATCAATCCTCGCCAAGAGCACCAGACTGTTTGGGTATAGCAATCCGACGGTGCACGCCAAGCTGGCTTTCATGGTCAGCAAGCTGGACATCAATGCAGGGACAATGATGAAGCAGAACTATAAGTGCGTCAACTCCAGCATGGATACGAGAACAGGTCCTCGAACACTACTGCTCCGCAGCCTAGGGGGGGCTGCCTCCTTCGAGGTATACAGCAGCCCGTGGCTATGTATGACAGATGAGGCCTTTGTGCAACGTAGCTCCTTCTGTGCCTTGTGGGAGGGCAGACCCAGGGACGTGTTTGAAGGTGCAGCTGACTTGAAGGAGGGATTGGAGTTGTGTAAGAAGCAGTGGGTGAGGGAAGAGAAGCCTGGTTGGGAGAAAATGAATGGGGAGTTCCAGGAGCAGTGGAAGGAGAGTGGAGTAGAGGGCTTGCCGCAACTACGCCGTGATAAATAAATATATGTTACACCGTAAGGCGGGGCGTGAGGTTGAGGGGGGCAGCCCGTTTCCTTGCGCTTGGGCCAACCACCAACAGGGGTAGGCCTGTCAGTCTCCAGGAGGAGGGTTCCGGGCCTGGTCCATATTTCGCCTACTCCGTGACTTGACTTGACTTGAATTGTTACATGTTTTTCAGCCAACTCTGGGCTGCTCACCCTCTCCCCATTCCAAGTCCCCCATGTGCGATACCCACAGAAACCAGGGAGCATACTAAGCAGATTAGACAGTGTAAAAAATTATCCAGGTCTGTGTCTGAGCTTTGAGATGCTGCAATCAGAAGTTTGGAAGTTTGTAGTTCCATGCGGGTTCCACGTACTGTTTCTTTTTTGTCATCACATAGCAGCTTCTAGGCAGCCCCCTTGCCCCGTCCTTGGACCAAAGCTGAATCTAGCTAGTGTGTCTGAATACTGGCATGAAAGGCAGTCAAACGCAGCTGCAAGCTTTAGGCTATTGGAGCTTCATGGAAGCTGCTATGCATAGCAAGCCCCCCAAAGAAACATTGGTTCCACGTATTGGTAGTGTATATAAATATCACGCTTATTGATAGTGCGTGAGGTTGATGGGGCCTTGTTCCCTTGCGCTGGCGCCAACCACCAATAGTGTTAGATTATATTTGAGAATAGAGGTAGATTGGGTTGATTCTTTATTATTATTTAAGTTGTGAAAGGACTTTCACCCCAGGAGGTGGGTTTCCCGTCACAAACCAGCGACCTGGAGGATTCAGTTCGAACGGTGTTGCCCCTCCTACAATATGCAAAGTAGGCGCACTTAGGTGATTGCCTGGTCTATCAGCATTCAGGCTGCTCACCGTCTGCCGGCGGAGTAAACATGGGTAGCATTAACACTACTGCACCACACTCCTGATTATAAAAGTTTATCACACATGTGTTAGAGCTAGGTATCTATTTAGAACCCGGAAATTGTGGTGTGGGCTTGTCTTGTCTTGGATTGGCTTGTTACGTGGTTTTCAGCCAACTTTGGGCTGCTCGCCGTCTTCCAATGTCAAGTCCCCTATGCATTTGTCCGCTATTATCACAGAAACCAGGGAGCTTACTGAGCGGATTAGGCAGTTTGAAGACTTGTCCAGGTCTTGCATCTTTTTATAATGTTTATTTGATCGTTCAGAAGAAGACAAAGAAGTAGAAAAAGAAAAATGATAAAAAGAAGGGGGGGGAATCACTTGTTCTCTTTTACATTTCCTGTTTGTTTCACTGCCGAGCAGCCGAATTGCTGGCTGTAGCCATGTCACCAAGTTTCAAGTTCTACCGATTTAGACTTAAAGTTCAAGTTCTGATATCCAGAGCATATTAAATATATTGGACATCTTGTCAGCTCCTTTCCACGTCCTTAGGCACAAACTGAAGCCAGCTAATGTGGCTGAAAGCTGACATGAGAAGGTATTCCAATGCAGCTAAAAGCTTTGGGATATACCCAGTGGCTGTCCAATGGAGCTGGCTAGAAGCTGCTATGCGTAGCCCCAAAAAGGAAAAGAGGTAATAAATCAATATCAGAGTCCTAATGCTAAATCGTCTGTTGTCCAGAGGCACATTGCTTGTTTAGTAAACCGTTCGTCAATTAGTCATTCATTTAGCCCGCCCGTCCGCCAGCCAGTCAATTGGTATAATCGACATGCACTGAGGCAGAGGCAAGCTAATCGGCACTGTTCTTTCTTTGGCTACATGTAGCAGCTTTAAGGCAGCTCCCTTCCCCCGTCCTTTTGAACCAAACCTGAAGCTAGCTTGAGCGTCTGGATATTGACATGACAGTCATCCCAATGCAGCTGTCAGCTTTGGGCTTGGACCAGTCCCTGGCTAATGGAGCTGGATGGTAGCTGCCACGTACAGCTAATTGGAGCTAGCCTTTGTGGGTCTCGACGAATTTGCTCTCGGCAAAGGCAATGCAGCCAGGGTCAGGATACTACATTTTGTCATTTTTGGTTGCGCTTTTGACGCATCTGCCTCCTTATGGGTTGCGCTTTCGACTCCACTGAAAACCAAAATCTGCGCGCTGCGCCCAGATAGGGTTAAAAAAATTGCGGCAACCTTGCAGTAGCACGCGTCGTGCGGTACCCTGGTCAGGGTTCCTAAAGGCTGAGTGATCTAGTAGACTAATCAAACTCATCTCAAAGATGCAAAGAGAATCTATCGCCTCCTGTACCGGCATTCTTGCCACAATTCGCATGAAGGAGTCCCTATCGCCTGGAGGGTGACACTTGTGTCTGCCATGGTGACTTTCCCCAGCTGCGGCGTATGGGAGGGTCCCATTAACACCACGCCCTTCCAGGCGTTATTTTGTTTTTAGTAGACTAATCAGTCAATAGGAATGCCTAATGCACCCAGGAACAAAGTTGCCAGCGAGCTGCTTGTGCAAGCACTAAGCACTCCAAGTAGTCCCATGCACCAATAGCTTGCACCAATCCCGGCCCTTCAACAAAAAAATCTCGCCCCTTGCACCAAGCGCTCCAAGTACCGGCCCTTGCACCAATCACAGCCTTGGCACCAATAGCTTGCACCAATCCTGGCCCTTCAAAAAAACATCCCGCCCCTTGCAAACCCTGTCCCTTGCACCAAGCACTCCAAGTTCCGGCCCTTGCACGAATCACATCCCTTGCACCAATAGCTTGCACCAATCCCAGCCCTGAAACAAAAAAATCCAGCCCCTTGCAAATTGCGGCCTTTGCACCAAGCGCTCCAAGTACCGGCCCTTGCACCAATCACAGCCCTTGCACCAATAGCCTGCAACAATCCCGGGCTGTTGCACCTACTTTTGATTTGTAATGCCAAGACGGCGAGCAGCCAAATCGTTGGCTGAAGCTATGATGCGAGTGATTGAGCTGCTGCAGCTAGTCTTCCTTGTAAAATACACGTTTTTACTGCCGAGGACGGCGAGCAGCTAAAATGCTGGCTGAAGCTATGTAACCAAGTTCAAGCGGCACCTAGTCTTCCTTTTGTTTTTACTGCCGAAGATGGCGAGCAGCCTAATTGCTGGCTGAAGCTATGTAACCAAGTTCAAGCGGCACCTAGCCTTCCTTCTTTTTTTTACTGCAGAAGACGGAAAGCAGCCAAAATGCTGGCTGAAGCTATGTAACCAAGTTTAAGCGGCACCTAGACTTCCTTTTTTTACTGCCGAAGACGGTGAGCAGCCTAATTGCTGGCTGAAGCTGTGTAACCAAGTTCAAGCGGCACCTAGTCTTCAAACACAATGGTCCTGTTGTTGTACACCATAACCCGGTGGTCCACATGCCAGCGTACTGCTTGAGCCAGCACCAAGCGCTCCAAGTCCCGGCCTTTGCGAATCATATCTTTCACACTGTCTTTGTGGGTGATGCGCGTGATGGACTGCTCGATGATAGGTCCTGCATCTAGCTCACTGGTGGCGTAGTGAGCCGTCGCACCGATGATCTTCACGCCACGGTCGTGGGCTCGGTGATACGGGCGCGCTCCCTCAAAGGCAGGCAGGAAACTGTGGTGGATGTTGATCATGTGTGACCAGTGCTTGTCGCAGAAGTCGGTAGAGAAGATCTGCATACAGCGTAGGGGGAAGCTGGTCAGCACTTGGGGTTGGGGGTTGGGGGGGGGGGCTTAGGGGGGTCCCTTACTGGGGATACCTGTGTATGAGGGGCAAAGGGATGGGCAGTGGGTTGTGTTTGGGGGTGGTGTTTGTGTGACCAACCTTGATCATGGGGGACCAGTGTTTATCGCAGAAGTCGGTAGAGAAGATCTGCCTGCAGGGTAGGGGGAAGCTGGTCAGCACTTGGGGTAAGGTGGTTCAGGTTGATGTGGTTTAGTTTTTGGGTGGTTTAAGGTTGATGTGGTTTAGGTTTACGTGGTTTGGGGTTAGGTAGTTTACGTTTAGGGTTAGGTAGTTAAGATCTAGGGTCATATTGTTAACGTGGTTTAGGTTTAGGGCTAGGTAGTTTAGGTGGTTGATAAACATAAAATTTCATCAATAAAATTTACCAAGGGGAAGAAAGCCTTTTGTATGCGCCAACACTTGGCTTTACGCTATACAACAAGTCCTATGCAGAATCGCAAGCAACGCTAAAAAAATGCTGAGTGTGCTGGCAACGGAAAAAAGGTGGCAACGGAAGCGAGTTTGTTACGAAAACGTTGGCTGACGTGTCAGGTTTAGTCTCGGGGGGCGGTCGGACGTTCAGACGCACAAACAGACAATGGAGGTAACCCAGGGGCTCCCGCCCCCCAGAAGGGGGGGCTCCGCCAAAAACAACTAGCTAGGAAAATAAGGCTGAACAGCTTCCCCCTACCTGCATATAGCGCGCCAAGACAATCAAGTTGATGTTGTACTCCTCCATGATGGCCTCAAGCTCGGCCTCCTGCGCCACCTTGTTGCCCTTGTTGCTCGGATTGAGGCACCTGCAAGTTAGATCAAGTCAGGAAGCTGGGTGGATAAAAAACTGATGAACTGAACCCCAAACCGCCCTTGTTCTCTCGGATTGAGGCAGCTGCATGGTAGATCAAAGTACTTCAAGTTAGATCAAGTTGGGAGGCTAAGTGAAAAAAAACTGATCAACTGAACCCCAAACCGCCCTTATTGCCCTTGTTGCTGGGATTGAGGCACCTGCATATGTGTTTATGTGTGTGTGGGTGTGCATGTGTGCATGTGTGTATGTATGTGTGTCTGTGTGTGTATGAGTGTGTCTGTGTGCATTTATGTGTGTATGAATGTGTATGTGTGTATGTGTTTGTATGTGTGTATGTTGATACGGTCCGGGGGTAGCCAAATAGGCTAAAGGGCCTTGACCAACCATGATATCAGGAGGGGCTAAAATTAAAAAAACTGATGAACTGAACCCCAAAAAATTGAGGCACCAGAACTCGAGGGGGGTGATGTGTGTCGGAGTGTGGGGTGGGGGGGAGAGGTTGTTTGGGTGTGGGAGTGTGTGTGGGGGGTAGACAAATACAAATAAAAGCATCTTTCCGGGCAGTGAGTACTAGGGATCTAAGTTTTTTTTTTGAAAAGAGAAATCAACAGGAAGAGGAGACGAGAGGTAGGGACAAATTATCTCAAAAAGCTCTCCGGCTACCAGGCTCTTCACACGGCCGTGCGAGGGCCAGGAGGCGTCACCCACCCCACAGCCCCCCCCAACACACACACACACTTCACCCACCCAGAGTTTGACAACAAATGATGATCACAAAAAGCAGCGAATAGTTTTGTCAAAAAGACATCATCAGTGCAACATCATCATCAAATAGACATCTTCAGTGCAACATCATCATCAAATAGACCTTTTTAGTGCAACATCATCATCAAATAGACATCTTTAGTGCAACATCATCATCAAATAGACATCTTCAGTGCAACATCATCATCAAATAGACATCTTCAGTGCAACATCATCATCAAATAGACATCTTTAGTGCAACATCATCATCACATAAGCACCTGAACTCAACACCGAACATCTTGGCCACGGGCTCCAGATCTGGGTGGTTGCTGATGATGACCGGGATCTTGCAGTCCAGCTCACCAGACTTGGACCGAATGAGCAGGTCATACAGGCAGTGGTCCATCTTGCTCACAAGGAGAGCCAAGTTGGTCACCTACATTTGTACAATAATTGGATTTTAGATGACGATGATGATGATGATGATGATGATGACGATGATGATGATGATGATGGATGATGGATGATGATGATGATGATGATGATGATGATGATGATGATGATGATGATGATGATGATGATGATGATCTTAGATATTGGTTGTTTTGCTCGTGATGACAGGGATCTTGAAGTCCAGCTCGCCAGACTTGAACCGAATGAGTTGGTCATAGAGGCAGTGGTCCATCTTGCTCACGAGGAGAGCCATGTTGGTCACCTATATTTTGACAATTATATTTTTATCAGAATCAGTCAGAATGCTTATACATACAAAGTTTGTTTCTTTTCTGTTTTCATAAGAATGCTTGGAATTTAATTATTTTGATGCCATCTTGGTATCCTCCTTTTGGATAAGAATGTAGGTCCAGGGTTTAGGGTTTTGAATCCTAAACCCTATATTTTGATAAGAATGCATAGATTGTTTTTTGTCATGATGATGCTAACGATTACATTTTCCTGGTAATTCGTTTTACTGCAGAAGACAGAAGGCAGCCAAATTGCTGGCTACAGCCATGTAAGCAAGTTCAGGTTGGTCATGTCGTAGCGACGTCCCACTACTACACACCACCACCTCACCTACTTACCCACCCACCTCTACACACCACCACCTCACCTACTCACCCACCCACACTAACACACCACCACCTCACCTACCCACCCACCCACCTCAACACACCACCACCTCACCTACCCACCCACCCATCTCTACACACCACCACATCACCTACTCACCAACCCACCTCTACACAACACCCCCATCACTACACACCCCCTCTACACACCACCACTCACCTCCCACCACCCCTCACCCACACCACCACCTCACCTACCCACCCACCTCAACACACCACCACCTCACCTACCCAAATCAACACACCACCACCTCACCTACCCACCTCAACATACCACCACCTCACCTACCCACCTTGTTCACATATGAAATCTCCCACTTCATGTCGTAGCGACGTCCCACTTCTTCTATAGCTTTCTCTAGCAGTGCATAGTTTCCCTACAGCAATGAAGGAAATGGAGGGGAGAGTTAAATTGAGGACAAGGAGGGGGTAGAGAGGGAGGAGGGAGGAGGAAGTTCAATGGAGGACAAGGAGGGGAGAGAGAGGGATGAGGGAGTCAAATGAAAGACAAGGAGGGGAGAGAGAGGGGATGCGGGAGTTCAATTAGGACAGGGGGGGGGGGGGGGGGGGGGGAGGGAGGGAGGGAGGAGGGAGGAAGGAGGAGGGAGGAGGGAGGAGGTGAGAGAAGGGAAGAGAGGGATTCGTGAAAATTCAATGGAGGAAATGCAGTGTGGAGAGCTGATATGCGGGAGTCAATGGAGGACAAAGGGGAGAGAAGGAGGGGAGGAGGGCGGGAGGGAAGAATGGGAGGCGGGAAGTAGTGGAGGAGCAAAGTCAATCGGAGGACGAGGCGGGAGGGCACGAGGAAGGAGGGAGCGGAGTTTTCAATGGAGGACAAGGGGGGGAAGAGAAGGGAAGAAGAAGGGCGGAAGAGGAGGAGGAAGGCGGGAGGAGGGAGGAGGGAGGAGGGAGGCGGGGAGGCGGAGGCGGGAGGAGGGAGGAGGGAGGGAGTTCAATGGAGGCGAGGGGGGGAGAAAAGAGGAAGGAGGGCGGAGGGCGGAGGGAGGAGGGAGTCCAATGGAGGAAACGGAGGGGAGACACAGGGAGGAGGGAGTTCAATGGAGGACAAGGAGGGGGGAAGAGAGGGAGGAGGGAGGAGGGAGGAGGGAGGAGGGAGGAGGGAGGAGGGAGGAGGGAGGAGGGAGTTCAATGGAGGACAAGGAGGGGGGAAGAGAGGGAGAAGGGAGGAGGGAGGAGGGAGTTCAATGGATGACAAGGAGGGGGGAGAGAGGACGGATTGACTTACCCGGCCGATGATGAGGTCAGAATAATCGAATTTAATGCGCTGGAAGAACATGCCATTGGTGGAATCGGCAAACTGGTCAGTGGACACGATGTTACAGCCAAAGCCAAAGAGCAGCTGGGCAAAAGCAGCGATCACCCCTTTCTGGTCGACGCACTGCAGCAGCAGTACGGCCTCGTGTACCTGTATGTATGTATTCATTTTGTTAATTGTACTGCCGAAGAGGACGAGAAGCCAAAATTGCTGGCTGGAGCTATGTAACCAAGTTCAATTTCAAGTGTGTATGTGTGTACGATGTTACAGTCTAGGGGACCAAATAGGCTAAAGAGACCTGTCCAACCATGGTATCAGGAGGGGCTAAACAGAAATAGTACTGATGAACCAAACCCCAAACAATCGTTTTACCGACGGGGGCCCTGAGTGTGTGCTATAGCGATAATTTATTTGTGCGATTCTCATCACTATCTAGTACTAGAGCTTTTTTTCCTCTACCAGTAGCGATCGCTACCTGGGACTCTTTTTGGTCAAACCTTCCGCTACCAGTATACTCCAACATCGGCCCGCCCCCGAACCCCCAGGCCTACCGAAAGCGCTACCAGGAGCCCAACCTTGAAAGACACCAAATCCCTGATCGCTACCAGAAGACCCCCTTTCTGAAATGGAAAAAAACTGTGTCTAGTAGCGGTGGCTCTGCTTTCAACTCATACATGGATGTGGTGGTTGGTGCAGCTGGTGGGGGAGGAATACTTAGTTTTTGTGATTGATTTTTGATTGTTTTGAAAGAAACAAGAAACAATTGTTCACATTTCATTTTCCTGGTAGATTTAGTTTTACTGCTGAAGACGGCAAGCAGCCAAATTGCTGGCTGAAGCCATGTAACCAAGTCCAAGTTCAAGTACCTGTGGCTCTGCTTCCAACTCATCCAGGGATGTGGTGGTGGAGCTGGAGGGCAAGGAATACTTAGTTTTGTGATTCATTTTTGATTGTTCAAACACAAAAAATAAACAATTGTTCACGTTTACATTTTCCTGGTAGATGTACTTTTACTGCTGAAGACAGCGAGCAGCCAAATTGCTGACTGAAGCTATGTAACCAAGTTCAAGTTCAAGTACCTGTGGCTCTGCTTCCGACTCATCCAGGGATGTGATGGTGGAGCTGGGGAAGGAGCCGGTGGAAGCGCCGGGAATTAGAGGGCTGGTGGCCTTGGTGGATGAGGGTATGGAGACTGAGCTGGTGGACACCTTCTGGAAGTGGAGCAGTTGAGCAGTTGGAAAATTGAACAGTTGAAAAGTTGGAAAGTTGAATAGTTGGAAAGTTGAAGAGTTGAATAGTTGGAAAGTTGAACAGTTGAAAAGTTGAATAGTTGGAGGGTCGTGAGAAGTTGCCTTTGTTTATCAATGCTTGTATGAAGAGGTTGGATCGAATATACTTTAGTTATAATGCTTTGATTTGAATTGATTATATTACTGCCGAAGACGGCAAGCAGCCTTAAAGGCTGGAGCCATGTAACCATGTTCAAGTTCAAGTTCTGTTTCCCATTGCACTTTTCTTTTCGGCCTTTCTCAGCAGCTATTAGGTAGCTCCCCAGCCAGCCACTGTGCTACACCCAAATATGTCAGCCCATCTGGACAGCTGATTGTGTTAGCTTCAAGGTGCACTAGGCAGCATTAGGTTTAGCTGGATGGCAAGTCAGGGGAGCTGACTAGAAGCTGCTGCTCCAGGGATTTATTTACTATATATAGCGATCGCTAGTTTTGACCCCGTTTTAGCGAAATTATCGCTATAAAAAGGGAAAACAATGGCCCCAAATGGCCCTCAACAGCTTAACAAGGCTATAACAGCTATAAAAAGCACTAAAACGCTGTCCCTGGAGGAGGCTTAAAACCATGAAGTTAGAACAATTTTTAGATTTGAAAAAAAACTGTGCTGCTCGTAGCTGAAAATAAAAGCTGTGATTGCCCACCTTGAGTTTGAACTTCGACACAACATACTTGTAATGATTGAAGACAAGCATTTGAGATTCTTACGAGAGAGAAAAAAGAAACATTAAGCGATTGCAAAAAACAAATCATTGATCAAATTAAGTATTCTATGGATAGCTCAAGTTGTGTTGAGTGTACCTTGGCTGCAGCGTTTTGATTTTGATCAAATGACATCTACTATGAATACTTCCAGTTGTGTTGGGTGTGTACCTTTGGTGTAAGGTTTTGATTTTGATCGAATTACGTCTACTAGTTCATGTTGTGTTGTGTGTACCTTGGGTGTAGCGTTGCCGCTGCTTGCTGCGCATGACTTGTATACATGATATAAATACCATGCATATATGATATAAATACCATGTATATGTGATATAAATACCATGCATATATGATATACATACCATGTTTATATGATATAAATACCTTGTAACGATTCAAAACAAGCATGTGTTGAAAACAAACAAACAAGGGTGTACCTTGGGTGTGGCGTCGCCGCTGCTAGATGATATACATACCATGTATATATGATATAAATACCATGCATATATGATATGAATACCATGTATATATGATATAAATACCTTGTATATATGATATGAATACCTTGAATATATACCTTGTATATATATGATATAAACACCTTGTAATGGTTGAAAACAAGTATTTGAGATTTAAAAAAGAAAAATGAAACTAAGCGATTGTGAAAAACAAATCATTTATCAAATGAAGTCTGCTATGAATGGTTCAAGTCGTGTTGGGTGTACCTTGGCTGTAGCGTCGCCGCATGCCTTGCATATATGATATCAATACCTTGTATATATGATATAAATACCTTGTAACGATTGAAAACAAGTATGTGTTAAGAACAAACAAGCAAACAAACATACAAACAAGTGTGTACCTTGGGGGTAGCGTCGCCGCTGCTGGCTGCGCCTGCTGGGGGAGTGCTGGGGGAGGGTTCGGCAGTGGGTGAGACGGCCTGACTGAGGCCTGACAGCCTAACGAGTCGGGTGAGCTCCTGGGGGAGGGGAGGAGCAGCAGCCGGGTGGGTGGGCAGGGGGGTGGGTGATGCAAGGTGGGTGGGTGGGCAGGGGGGTGAGTGATGCAAGGTGTGTGTGTGGGTGGGTGTGTAAAGGGTGTGCAAAGAGAGTGTACACACAGAGGGTGGGTAAGGGAGTGTAAAGGTTGTATAAAGGCTATTTAAAGTGTGTCAAGGGTGTGCAAAGGGTGTGTAAAGGCTGTTTAAAGAGAGTGTAAACGCAAAGGGTGTGTAAGCACAGAGCCTGCCGTTGCCAAACTTCTGCGCCCCCAAAGCTTTAAATATCCACACTTTCACAAATCATCACTTGCTCCAGCTTGATCCGCACAAAAAAAAGTTGAAGCTAGGATCCCAACACCAACGCCTTTGTCACTGCTGATTATTAGTGCTACTTTTGTACTGCCACATGCCTTTAGTGCTGCTACTTTTTACTGCTGCTTTTTACTGCCACATGCTGTTTGTACTGCTACCTTTTTACAGCTGCTTTTCACTACCACATGCTGCTTGTACTGCTGATTTTTTACTGCAACATGCTGTTTGGTAAGTGTTTCTCCACACCCATGTTATCCATAGGAATCTTTGACTCTGCTTTCTGTGGCTGGACAACCCTTTCCAAATATAAATTGTTTACCACATACAATGACATTTTGTTTTGAATGTTTATTTAATTTAATTTAGTATAAATTGTTCGCCACATTCAATCGCATTTTGTATTTGATTTCTATTTCATTTAGTATAAATTGTTCACCTCATACAATAGCATGTTTTATTTAATTTATATTAAATTTAGTATAAATTGTTCACCACATACAAATATACAATACCATGTGTATTCAATTGTTTATTCCATTGTATGTAGTATACATTGTTCACCGCATACAATAGCCATCATTTGTATTTCTTCGGCATGCTCCTTGACCTCTGCTTCACATGCAAGTTGAATTTACTCACAGTTAAATTGTTTGTGTTTATGTTGTATTTGTTTTTGTTCTCGCTGATGTTGCTGATGTTTTTGTTTTTTGATGGTGTTGCTGATGTTGATATTTGCATGCAGTGTGTAGTGCTTGTTTACGCAGAGAGTGCTTGTTCACTCATAGTTCTTGTTCTCGCAAGATAAAAAGATAAATACAAAAAAGTATGGACCCTGTACCACACTGTGTCAATACGCTGGCACTTTGTTCACGCAGAGACTGCTTGTTCACGCATAGTGCTTGTTCACGCACGATAAAAATATTAAAAACAAATTATGGACCCTGTACCACACTGTGCCAATAAGCTGGCACTTTGTTCACGCAGAGAGTGCTTGTTCACGGAAGATAAAAAGGGGGGAACTGAAAAAAACAAATACGGACCCTGTACCACACTGTCTCCATTCGCTGGCACTTGGGATTAGGGGGGGAGCTGGTCAGCACTTGGGTTTAGGTGGTTTAGGGTTTAGGTGGTTTAAGTTTTCAGGGTTTAGGTTTAGGTGGGTTAGGTGGGTAACGTGGGTTAGGAAAAGAAGTGCTGAGCAGCTGGGTGCTACAGATTACAAGACTATGCATAATATAGGTGAGTGCCATCCAAGTTTGGTGCGTTGTATTCTAGCCATCACTTCACAGTGCACAGTGCTTGGCGGTCTGAATTGTTCGTATGTAGTATGTAGACACTTTTTTGTGTGTGTGTGGTGTGTGTGTGTGTGGGGGGGGGGGGGGGGGGGGGGGGAGGTAAGATGGGGTTTGTGTCATCCTTAAGCCGTTCAGGGGATAATTTGGATTTGGATTTTCAAAGTCTTTTGTAATTCAAAATATTTGGATTTTCGAAGCATTTTGTAGTTTAAGATACCTACCAGAGTTGCACCACCTCACAAGAGTTCAAACAGAACTGTGGTTGCACCAAAATTAGCAGAAGCGGATGATTTGGGTTTGCGTTTCGTAGTTTGTAATTCATACCTCCACTTTTTCAGGCAAAATTTCCGACAATTCTCAAAATTCTCGATTATCAGGCCAAATGTCAGAATTCTCAGGCCGAATTCACAAGTTAAAGGTACAAACTACGATTGCTATAAGCTTAGTATAAACCTAAACTGGTGCCACTAATTGCCCAATCCAGTTTTTTTTTTCAAACCTGAAAGTGGTTTTTTTCTAGCTTAATAGTTAGAATCCTCCAGGGACAGCGTTTCAGTGCCTTCTAGTGCTTTTGTAGCCTTTTGTAACATTTCCGGGCAAAAAAAACTAGAATTGTCTTTCCTCTTTGAACTTTGAAGTAATTATATGTTTTGTGTTGTCCCCTTGTGTTTTTGACTCTTGTGTTTCATCTACTAGATATTAAAGAGTGCGACGAGAATCGCAAAATTAATTTATCACTGTAGCAGACTGTAGAACGAACTCAGGGCCTCCGTCTGTAAAACCATTGTTTAGGGTTCAGTTCATAAGTGCTTGTTCTGTTTAGGGTTTACATGTCTTTTTACCTTAACATGTCTGCTTTGCATTTACTTAACTTGACACAGCCTTCAAATGCCTTTATGTGTATTTTTTACATTTACTTCACTTGACTCAGCCTTTAAATGCCTTTGCACAGCCATTACACGTTTTTTACATTTACTTGACTTGACACAGCCTGTACATGCCTTTGCACTGCCTTTCAATGTATTTTTACATTTACTTAACTCGACACAGCCTTTAAATGCCTTTGCATGTCTTTTTAACATTTTTCATTTTCCCCGTTGTATGCTCTTGTATACATGCCTTTTTTACAAGTTAACATTTCAAATGCCTTGTATACACGTCCTTGTATGCATGCCCATGCTTATATGTACCACTGTTTATCTCCGACGACGCCTCACCTGTCCATCGCTATTCCGTCACTGCATGGCAAAGCTTGAGTCAGGCTAAACTAGTCAGAAATACTCCCCTACCCCCCCCCCCCCCCCCCCCAACCCTACCCCCCTGGGCTCCGCGCTTTGCAATCCGCGGGGTTTGGGGGGCAGCGCATCACTCTGGGGTCGCACTGATTCGCTCAATTTTTGACGCGTCGCACAAAGAAAAGGTGACATGTCACCTGGATGCCTTGGAGCTGGTTTCAGTTTTTCTTTTCTTTTGACGACGCGTTGCCACTGCGTCGCTATTCTGTTGTTGCATAGCGACGCATGAACCCTCTGAACTCAGCCCCATGCTTCGCATTCCTGATCATGAATCCTGAAATCCTAAACCCTAAACTTGATCTGGCTAAACTAGTCAGAAATGCCCCCCACCCCCCAGGGCTACATATTTTGCGCTTTGGCATGCAATATCTGCGCAACAATCCTGAAATCAAGCTTGAGTAGCCCAAGTAGCTCCTCAACCTGGCTTACAGATATCTGAAATTAAAACATACTGGCTTTGAAGCTACTTTCCAATTGGTTGACAATGGCCTGTCCATGATTATGCTTCCCATTGAATATTATTGATGTTACTGCTGATAATGGCGAGAAGCTAAATTGCTCACTGGAGCCATATTACAATTTTTTATTTCAAGGTCAAGTTATACTGACCCCCCCCCCCCCCCCCCCCCCCCCCCCCCCTCCCCTAAACTCTACTATCACTCTCACTTCAGCTCCAACTTCTACTGCCCCCACCCCCACCACCCCCACCACCACACACACACACCTCTAAACACAACCATCAACCATAACCAACCACTCACAGTTCTAGTTCAACCTTATTTTCAAGTTCAAGCGCATCCAGACCTGACCGGGGTTTTAATTAAGGACAGAGACCTGTGTCTTTTCGTAGTTTTATGGTGCTCCTAGTGGCCTGTGGGGTACTGTTTTCAGCTTTTTTTGCCTTAATGTTTAGACCTGGACCAGCCCGGACATGCCTTTTAACTGTCTTACCGTTTAGTTTCATCCCTGGTTCAGTAATTCCCTGGACCTGGTCATGTAGTGCTTTTTATAGCACCTCCTGGAAGTCTAGAATTATCTTGATTGTTTGAGGTTGGGCAAGTTCCCTAATTTGCTACCCCTTGGACTGCATGCAAGATACGTGCATACACCCCGGACCTGATGTATGGAGCAGATCTGCATTGTTCGAGGTTGGGCAAGTCTGTAACATCCGTGCAAGATACATATACCCTGGACCTGATGACTCTGGAAGGGCGTGCATGCCAGCAGGTCGGAGCAGTAGCTTTAACCATTCGGCATATCGGTTGCTTCGCGTCACTTGCGAAAAATATGTTATTCCTTGCCAGGTTTCGTGCCTGCCGAATTGCCTGCCCAGTCACCACGAAGGAAGCGCATCGACGATGCTGCCGTTATAGCAAGGTTATAGCAATGCGACAAATTGGCTGCCTTGCGACAACTGCGAAACGTTGCTTGCGTGCCTACCTAGTTGTCACCAACAGCGACAGCACCATAGCTAAGAGCGTTAATCAAGCAAGCTATTGCCTTGGCATTTAGCAAGTAGCACCAGATTAGTTGCGTTGCGACAATTATGAAATGTGGCTTGCATGCCCACCTAATCGTCGCCACGACTGCGCATTCATTATGCAGTATCAGCAGAGTAACAATTATTCAGCACAGGTACCCTTGCGTCAATTTCGTTGGATGCCTCGATGCTCACCTCGGGGGCCGAAGGGGACGATGCGGCACCGCTGCGCGCTTTCCCGACCACGAGCGGCCTCGTCAGGAGCAGCGCATCACGGGGGGGTAAAAAACGGCGGGTTGCAGTTGCGTGTTTCATGCGAAGTTGTTGGCCAAGGCCGGGGGCTCGAATGATAGCTTGCATCTTATTCTACAGCCCAGGTGAGATTCTGCGTAAATTCAGCAGGTTTGGAAATGTGGTAGGGGGGGGGGGGGGGGGGGGGGGGGGGGGGGCAGCGCTTCAGATGTGGAGGAGCCGAGAGAAGAGCACGGGCAGGGCTTGTACTAGGTGTCGGAAATATATGTGCGCCCACATCATTTCTTGGAAGATGAGATAGCTATACAGCAGCCGCTGGCGGTTGGGGGAGGTTAGAGCCAGGGTAGAGCGTTATCTTGTACAGCTGGGACGGGAGGGTTACATTCGTGGGTTACATTCGGTTTCTACTTTCTACCTAGCGAGTTCGAGATCCCGTTTTTTGCGCTTCCTTCGCGACCCGTTCCGGTAGCCAAGCCGCAGTGCGTAATTTCCTTATTTTTGCCACTCCTCGTCGAGTCGTGGAGAATGCAAGAGGCTACTTACACACCGTCCTCACAATTTCGGGAAAGGTGCACGGACAGTAGATGTAAAATATATCGCTCCTCATCCCGGGATATATCGGAATATCGTTGTATTATTGTATATATCTGGCGGAGGCGCCAGGAAGCAACTGTGGAGAGGGGCTTCTACGCCCACCGGATCTTAAAGCACATGCTTACTTCTCGCTTGAAGGCTGTGGGCCTGTGGCTACTGCAGCCTGCACCTGTTCAGTTTGTTAAACAGGTGTTCAGGGTGTCAAACACCTGTTCATCAACTACATATTTGACAAATGATGTACACAGACAGGTGTTTAACATCCTGAACATCTGTTTAACAACCTAGGCAGGGTGCTGCCTGCTGAAGGGCATGGGCTCCCTGATCAAATGATGAGGGGTAAGTTGGGTGCAGGGTGCTTCAGGAGGACCCCCAGCTCTGCTGCCTGAGACGCAACACATTTTATAGCTTGCGTCCTGCGACATAACGGACCCTTCCTTCTGGCCAACGGACCCTCCCCACGTAACCAGACTCTTCGACGTTGCTTCTGCGACGGGGGACGCAGCGTCCCGAACAACCCTGTTTGGGTGGAGGGGTGGATGCCTTTCAGTTGAGGGCCTAGGGAGGACAGACCTATGCGATACTTACGGGAAATCTTCAAATCTTCAAATCGTCACATCGACACATCTTCACATTTCAACCCCAAAACGGTCAAATTAGCCGGTTAAACTGACTGCCCTGAAATGTAAGGGACTCGTGTTCGATTCCCGTCTGCGTCTGGGGCGGATTACCTCGGAGGGCACTTCGTCGCGTACTGATCTCATGGTTGCGGACTGTGGACGTTGGCGTTGTCATGCATGTGTCGTTCCCATCCTGTCCTGTGGACTCAATCTAGGGACCTGGAGCATGCCTACGATCTCCCCTTGGAAAATTCGCATCTCCGTGCCTCTCGCAGCTCATTGCATCAGCGCATTGTGCTTGACAAGGAAATCTGCTGTTTCGCACTAGTTCCTCCAGGTTGCGCAGTAGCTACTGCAGCCTCGGGAGTTGCTGCACCTGCCTCCATGGAACTTCGGGGAGTCAGTGGGCTATTAAGTTCATTAGCCTTCCAGGCCACCAAGTAAGCAATAATGCCATGCCATGCTATATTGATTATTGACCCCCCCAATATTAAATTGTACGGATAAGACGACAAGTAAGCAACTGCTTGTTCATCTATCATCAAGGAGGCTGCCGCTGCTGCTTTTTTTTAAGGACTTTCACCCCAGGAGGTGGGTCTCCCTACACAAACCAGCGACACGGAGGATTCAGTTTGCTTGACGGACATTACGGTATTACACCACCTCCAGGGGCGACCTCCAGGAGACCCGCCAGGGCACCCTGCTATTTTGTCAAGCACGATTAATCGCAATTTGCACGCTTTTAATGTGTATTTGAGAATTCGGCCATCATCATCTTAGGTCTGGTTACTATTTTCGGATTCAGAAACGTTGGCTGGAGCGTCGGTCACGTACACTACTTAACGTTTCTGAGCAACCGGCGGCTTGGCTAAAGCATCGGCATGCACAATTATTAATGTTTCGGGCGACGCAGACTGTTGACTTGGGTAGCAGTATACATAAACGTTTTGGCCCAGAGTAATATGAATTGACGTTACATATTAGGAGGTTTAATTCTCGGTTTAATTATAATAAAATCTATTAATGCGACTGAATGTCTCTACTTGAACATGTTACACTGGTGCATGGCCTATTCTAAACAACATCATGCAGCCTAGTGATAACAATGTGTACCCAGGGGTGTGGTGTAAGTAGAAGTGTTCATACTTCCCATACCGTTTATACTCTGCATGCAAAAGGAGGGCAGCCTGAAAGCTCATATACCATGTAATCAATCTAAATAGCACCGTCATTAGGTTACATGGTTCTAGGATCTGCAAGGTAGAGAGTACTCTGTATTGAAGCCATCCCATTATCTTGCTAGAATGACTAACTATGGCAATTAATTCAATCGTAAACATCAACACATTTTAGAACGTCAACCGAGTCCTGACGTCAACATAACATAAATTAGAACGTACATTTTCCCTGTCAGCACGGAAGTCAGAAATGCTTCCCCCAGGCTCCGCAAAGCGCGGGGTTCAGGGGGCAATGCGGCGTACTGGGGTTGTACCGAGTTGCTAAATTAATAAATCGCACGGAAACAAAACAGTGGCTGAATGGCCAAGTGGGGAGGTCAGGCAAATATAACCTCAAGACGGCGTGATACAAAAAATCTAAGGCCAAATCCCAAAGGAAAGCGTACGGAGAGGAACAACTGATCAAGGACAAGACGTACAAAAAGGAGTCTGTAGCACCGACGCGTGCATCTCTGCACCCTCTCTAGGAGGATTCAGTGTCAGCACATAGTGTTTCAAGATAAATTATTCGGACTTTCGAACAAGGCTCCTTTGAGCCCATCAAGCAAATAGTCGTTTTTTTTTTTTGAAGCTTAGCGTACAAGTAGCAGCTTCTAGGCAGCTCCCTTTCCCTGTCCTTCAGCCAAACGTGAAGCTAGATGGTGCATCTGAAAGCTAATATGATGGGCATTCAAATGCAGCTGAAAGCTTTGGTCTTGCCCCAGTGGCTGGCTAATGGAGCTGGCGGGAAGCTGACATGAGTAGCCCAATAATGAATCAGTGTAGTTCCGCGGAAACAGTCTAGCAGACAAATAGTTTTTTCTTTTATTTTTTGTGCATGATATTCATGAGTCCCTCTTGAGTCAGTCAAGCTGCGGGCACATTTGGTTTCCAGCAGGGCATCAAGACAAATGTAATCATCATCATCATCATGAGAGGCCGTACTCATACTCATAAAACCTGAAAGTGTTCGCCAAGAGGTTGTCGCCCCTGGAGTTCATTAAGGTTGGATACAGATGGCACTGGTGAATCCACCGATTGGATTGAAGGGTGGTGAGAGCGGGGAGGGGGGAGGGAAGGGGGAAGGCCGGGAAGGGGGAGGGAGATCGGGCATTGGCTGGAGCATTCTCTTTGCTCCTCAGCTCACCCCTGGTGCAGCCAGGTGGCGCTGGTGAAGCAACCGATTGGATTGAAGGATGGTTGAGGAAGATTTGGGTTGAAATCGAAATTGAGTCAAGCACCATTGTTTCTTGTTAGCTACGCCTAGCAGTTTCTAGGCAGTACCTATCCCCCATCCTCGATTTCGTCTTCATCACTTCAAGGCTGTTGGAGGAGGCTGGGGAGGGTTTTGCCAACAAATATACTGAACGGCTTTCTCGCAAATCTCGGTTTCTTGTCTTCATCTCTTGAAGGCTGCAACATGAGGGTGCAGAAGAGGTATCTGCTGACTCAAATGGTCGGCTAGATAGGAATGAACGGGACGAAGAGGGGAGCATGAAGGACTGGGATACACCATATGGTCTGGCGGTTCTCCGTAGGGTAGGAGAGCTTAGCATTTGCAACTCTAGAAGCCTGCCCACTCAACTTTTCTGAAGACGAGGGGTGAGACTGGATGTTCGATGCCATGATGGCCTTGGAGAAACTGGCAAGGACAAAGCACTTTCTATCGACATACGGCAGCGACCACTTGGACTGGCAAACCGGTTGCTGGACGCTTGGCTTGCTTCAACCATAGCATGGCCCATGGAATTTGTAGAATGGCGCATGACACTGCTCGAGCTACGAGTTGGCAAATAACTGCAATTGCTATTCGACAGAGGACGCAGGCAGTGCTCTCTAGGTGGAGTGCGGTGCCTGCCTTCTGAAGAGTGCATGCTTGCCTCCTGATATGCGTGCATGCTTTTCGCATGAGATGAGGGCTCATCTTTTAGGTTGCGGGTGCCACCAAACGAAAAGGACATGGATATGTCTGCTGGCCCATTGAGGTCAGAGAGTCCTGAAGGCCTAGGCAAGTTGACGAAGCTCTCATGGTGCCTCTGAGTTTTGCCACTTGCTAGGGACGATGAGGTGGGGCACTTATTTCTGCCATCCCCGCTTGTGCACTTCTGGTTCAGGACAGCGTTGGACCACTCGCGGCCGTGGTCAGATTTCTGAGTCCAAGCTTTCTTCACCTGAGCTGCCTTGACAACAGAGCAGTCAGAGCCCTCATCCTTCGAGCATTCGTCATAGCTGCTTGCACATAGAAGACTGCGGAGGAAGCTGGCAATATTTGATGGACGTGCGTTCTTGTTGGCCATGCTGCTTGTGAGACTCGCAAGCGCACTTGTTATGTGGAGCAATTCAGGGGAAGCGGCACCCTGGATTAAGCAGATGCCCACAAATTCCTGCAAGGATGCAGGTGATGGAGGCAGGCATGTGGTAAGAGATTGATGTTTGGTGTAGTGTTTGTGTTTTGCTCCTCCGACCTCCTACCTCGCCCACCCCCCCCAGCCCCTTATCCACAGAGCTCTCCACTCCCTCACCAGCACCTTACACATTATTTCCTTCAACTGCTGGTTTCAACGATCCTACTCATGTGCCGGGGCGCGCTAATCCCATACAGTACGAACTAGAATCGCTCGAGGGAACGGGTTGGACTACATGGGTAGGATGAACCGCCCAGGCTGGCGAGTAGGCTGCATCGCGCACCACTCAAATCTTGCAGCAACGTCTCCGACCAAGCTGATAATCGAATCCGGAATACACAACCCAAGGAACTAGGTTGTTGGTAGCGATGCAGTACTCGGCCAGGGCCTACTAACGACAAAGTCGCATCACAGCGCACCTTAGGTCCTGGAGTTAAGTTAGCCCTGTCAACGGCTCAGTCCTCTCGTGTCGCAGTGATTCGTTCTGTAGCTTCCGCAGGTCCTTGAATGCTCCACTGGGGCAGGTGGATGTCGTGGCAAGCGTGTGATAAACCAACACTTCGAGTGCATGGAGCTTAGGATGGCGCCATATTGAGAGCCTGCGCGCTTACACCTCCTGTTTTAGTATGTCAGAGGACGGTGGCAACACGCAACTTGCAATGTGTGGGTGGCAACGAACAGGAGTTCGGTACAGGCGACGTTGGTTATGAACAAATTGTATTCCGGGCATGTCAGAGTAATCAGTACGCGGCAGTACGCCAACGCGAATGCATGAAATGCTAGGAATTCACCTGGAAGTCACCTGGAAGTCACCAGCAATTCGGAATTCACGGAATACACGGAATACACGGAATACAATTCTGATTCGCTGGTTCGCTGGTTCGTTGGGGTTGGGTTGGGTTGGGTGGGGTGGGGTAGAGGGGTGGCGGGGATTGGGTACAGGCTTGCGCCTGTCTGTTACCATTTTATCGAGTATTGCTTGTACCCTGTTTTTATTTTTGGCGGAGCCCCCAGCCCAGGGCCACCCCGTTGTCCATTTGTTTCAGGGCCCCTCACTTTTGCCGCTCCGATAACACTCGCTGTAGCCCCCTCTAGCCCCCACGGTCACGGGGCTGAAGCCCTAAGTTCCTCCCGTGTCTCTCTGTCTCTCTCCGTCTCTCCAGGAGCTGTTTGAACGATTCCGGCCACCTCCGCATCCTAACCTTTGGCTCAGTTTGAGTGCTCATGACTATAGTTAACAGCACCACAGCACCCAAGAGCCAAAGTTTTCGAATGTTTTGTAGTATATTCCGCTACTGGTAGCTACTTACTCCACTAGTTTCGAAACTCCCAGCCTCCCTCCTCGCCAGGGACCTGCTCCTCGCCTTTTCTCGCAGTCTGCAGAGCAAGTTCCCTCCCAGCCCCCATACCCCTTTCGCTACCTGTCCTGCCTGTGCCTGCTTAACCGTTTCCCTGTGTGTGCTACACGCGCTTATTAGGACTTGTCTGAGAATTGCAGGAAGATCCCCCTGGACGGATTTAGTGTAGAGCGGGCGAGAGCGGCTTGTCTTGAGTCGACCAAGACACACAATGCAAGCAAAGGGTACTGGCAAGAAACCAAATAATGAAATAACAAATATGCAATAAATAAAATATGCAGAAACAAGTAAGTCCTTGAGAGACGAGAGAGAAACCGAGAAAAAACAGTAAAATACCTCTTTAGCTTATAGTCGGCATGTACGTGGCCGCCGAGACCAGCGTTGGGACTAGCTGACATAGATGCTGCACATGCTGATTATGAGTGGGGACATGTTCTGGTGTTGGCAGTGCGTAGAGGCCACATACATATAGTGCGTATGCTCCTGCTTGCATCGTGCTACACATGCTGGTGCTTGCAGTAGTGCTGCTCTTGTGGAGGCAGCTCGTGGAGAACACACAGAGATCATGCATATGTTGCTGGAGGCCACACAGCATGTTGCACATGCTGATAGTTGGAGCAGTGAAGCTCTTGTGGAGACAGAATGTGGAGGCCACGCACATGCATATCGTATAATATTAGCAGCCCCACATGCTGCTGCTCAGGCAAGCCAATCATATAAATATGCCCTTCATATTACGAGGAGACCACGCCACACTGAGATGCAATGTATGCTACGTGAGGCCTTGTAACCTGCTGCTAAGGAGAAGCCAGCTATCAGCACTGTCATCCCTGTCCCCCTAATCACCTCATGTGTGCGCAGGGGGGTGAAAGGACGACCCATAATCAAGGCAAGGGTTGATAAGTTACCTGCAGCTAAGGACAGGCGAGCTATTATCACTGCCCCCACTGTCACCTTCACCACTTCATGTGTGCACAGGGGGATAAGGGACGACCCAGAATCAAGGCAAGGGTTGATTAATTACCTGCAGCTAAGGACAGGTGAGCTATTAGCACTGCCCCCACTGTCACCCTCACCACCTCATTTTGTGTGCAGGCAGAGGGAAGGGTTAATTATTTACCTGGGTTTAGATTTTATGGTTTGGCTCAGTGTTCTGGTTTTTTTGTACAGTTTTGTTTTGTTTTGCTTGCTTCCGATAGGCTTGGTTTGTATCGATTTTGTTTTGATTTGGATACATGGTTTAGGGTGTACTAAATGCATGGGCCTCTCAGTGCGTACTACATGCATGAGCCTCTCCGTGTGTACAACATGTAAGGTCCTGAGGGTGTACTTTATGCATGTTCCTCTGTGTATACTACATGCATGGGCCTCTCAGTGTGTACTACATGCATGGGCCTCAGTTTGTACTACTTGCATGGGCCTCTCAGTGTGTACTACATGCATGGGTCTCAGTGTGCACTACATGCATGGGCCCCAGTTTGTACTCCATGCATGGGCCCCAGTTTGTTCTACATGCGAGGGCCTCAGTGTGTAAGACATGCATGGGCCCCAGGGTATACTGCATGCACAGGTCTCTCAGTTTGTACTGCATGCAGCGGCCCCAATGTGTATAACATGCATGGGACCGAGTTTGTACTACATGCATAAGACCGAGTGTATATTATTTGCGAGGGCCTCACTGTGTACTACATGCATGGGCCCAGTGTGTATTATATGCATTGACCTCAATGTGTACTACATGCATGGGCCTCTCATTGTGTACCACATGCGAGGGCCTCAGTGTGTACTATATGCATGCCCCCCAGTGTGTCGTACATGCGAGGGTCTCAGTGTGTAAGACATGCATGGGCCCCAGGGTGCACCTTCATGCATGGGCCTCAATGTGTATTACATGCACGGGCCTCTCAGTGTTTAGTACATGCAAGGGCCTCAGAGTGTACTACATGCATGGGCCCCAGTGTGTATTACATGCATGGGCTCCAGTGTGTAGGACATGGGAGGGCCTTAGTGTGTAAGACATGCATGGGCCCCAGGGTGTACTACATGCATGGGCCCCAGTGTGTTCTATATGCATTGGCTTCAATGTGTAATACATGCGAGGGCCTCTTAGTGTGTACTACATGTATGGGCCCCAGGGTGTACTACATGTATAGGCCTCAGTATGTACTACATGCATGGGCCTCTCAGAGTGTACTACATTTAGTGACCTCTCAGGGTGTACTGCATGCTTGGGCCTCAGTGTTTACCACATGCATTGGCCTCTCAGGGTGTACTACATTCAGTGGCCTCTCGGGGTGTACTGCATGCTTGGGCCTCAGTGTGTACTACATGCATTGGCCTCAGGGTGTACTACATACGTTATCCGCATGTGTAGACAGCACAGAAGGAACATGCAACTGTTTATGCGTGTGTGTGTGAGGCTAGCGTGCGTGATGCACGCAGGTTCCCCTCGTAGCTATTATTTTCTAGGCAGCTCCCGTAAGTGGCTTTTCATCCAAACCAAATGCAACCTAGTGCGCCGTAAAGCTGCCACAACCAGCTGTCCAGAACTGCTGAAATATCTTGGTTAAGCTGAGTGGCTGGTTCTAGGTGCTGCAATGAAGCTCCTACTTGTAGCCGAAAAGAAAAGCTCTGGTTCCCCTTGGCGTAATGTGTGTGCACAAATGGAGTGCAGTATAGTACCAGGGTAATGTGACCCTCATCCTCATAATCCTCATCTTCATTATCATCACTATAACCATCCTCATCCTCATCATCATCAACACCATCTTCATTTATCCTCATCGCCATCATCACCAGCAGCAGCACCACTACCACCTCTACCACCATCCTGATCATCATCACCACCACCATCACCATCATCACCACCACCATTACCACCACCACTTTCACCACCACCATCACCATTAGCACAACCACCGCCACCATAACCACCACCACCATCACCATTATCACCACCACAAACAACACCATTATCACCACCACCACCACCACCATCTCCACCACCACCCTAAGCACAGCCATCTTCAGCACAAGGAAGTACGAAGCATGCAATAAGCACCTGGGGAGGCATCGCCTCAGGAGCATCCATCAGTATCGGAGATGCCTTCCGCCCCTCCGACATCAAGACTTCGACGCAAGCACATTGTGTGGAGTCCTTCTGCAGCCACCAACGTATCCGCGGATATATCCGCCATGCCATGCCATGACATCGAGGAGTCGTGTTATGTACAGCTAAAAATGGACGAACTCGAGTATGACGAAATCCGAACTCTGCCCTATACAGGATGGAGTGGAGATGTCCCGTATCTGCTGCGCCCAACTTGTCTCTCTCTCAGCGAAGTAGATTCTGCAATTTCATAACAAAGTGTTTTGAAGTTGTCCCACGAAGGGGGGCCTTCCAAGGGGGCGGCAGAGTTGACGAATTCGGACTCTCGAAAATCGACAGGTCGCGAAGCCTGGCTTGAACGAATGCAAACGGAATTTGCCCAACGAGTGCGAGTGGTGTCCGAAGCTTGAAAACGTGCACACTGCCCAGATCTTTGGGGATTAAAAACATGCGATGATGCTGATGCTGATGATGGATCTTCAGGACAGACCATGTGAAAGAAGACGAAGACTTGTGTTGGACTAGCGAGTATCAGGCAGCACGGAGCTTGATGTTGAGGAGGTCAACCAGTTTGGATAGGCTTGCCTGGTAGCAAATGACTGGCTGAGCTCCTGCTGGCAAGAAAGAACACCAGCCAAGGTAAGCAGCCCTGCATGTGAGAGAACAGAGAGATGATATGAGAGAGAGAGAGAGAGAGAGAGAGAGAGAGAGAGAGAGAGAGAGAGAGAGAGAGAGAGAGAATATGGGATAACTTGAGGGTCAAGTAGTTACTCTGTGCCCTATGAGAACGAAGCACCCCGCAAACACCTTACCTAGATAACAACGCCTTGCATAAACAGCTTATAACAGGCCACGCCACGCCGGGCCTCACAGACCAAGCCATCGGCTGACACTGCCCTGTTCCCCAAGCCTTCCTCCTGGTGCTGTTCTCGTAGCTTTTCTTTTCAGCTACAAGTGACTGCTTCTAGGCAGCTCCCCGGACAGGCTATTGAGGCAAACCAAATGTGACCTATTGCACCTTTAAGCAGACACAACCAGCTATCCAGAACTGCTGAAATATTTGGGTTTAGCTCAGTGGCTGGCTCAAGGAGGTGCCTAGAAGCTACTGCTTGTAGCCGAAAAGAAAAACTCTGCTTGTTCTCTTGTCTTTCATTCTTGTAGCACAGGTTCATGATAAAAAAAAGGTGAAATGCACTGTTTCATTTTTGGGCAAAGGTGGAGCAGCTTCTAGGCAGCTCCTTTCCCCGTCTTTGGGACATACCTGAAGCTAGCTAGTGCGTCTGGAATTCGACATTACGAGAATTTCAATGCAACTGAAAGCTTTTGGCTATGCCTAGTGGCTAGCTGTTGGAGCTGGCTGGAAGCTGCCAAGCGTAGCACACACATGAAACAGTGGTGAAATGTGGTTGCAGACTGTGAGGAAGCAGAATCACTATGTGGTTGTATACCCTCATCTGCAAAACGAATTTTAGGCAAGGCTTAAACATTTCATTTAATACTTAAGATGCACATGCACATGCACATGCAAATGCACATGCACACGTCCAAGCACATACGTATACAAGTGCACATACACATACACTAACATACACTGTAGTGACCCAACTCAACCTAGCTCAACCCAACTTGGCCCAACTCAACCCAAATCAACCCAACTCAACCCAACTCAACCCAACCCAGATCAACTCAACCCAGTTCAAACCAACTCAACCCAACTCAACCCAACCCATCTCAACCCAGCTCAACCCAACTCAACTCAACCCAACTCAACCCAACTCAACCCAACTCATCTCAACCCAACTCAACCCAACCCAACTCAACTCAATCCAACTCGACCCAACTCAAACCAACCCAACTCAACCCAACCCAACTCAACTCAACCCGATTCAACCCAACTCAACCCATCTCAACTCAACCCAACTCAACCCAACTCAACTCAACCCAACTCAACCTGACTCAACCCAATTCAACCCAACTCAATCCAACTCAACCCGACTCAACCCAACTCAACTCAACTTAACTCAGTCCAAGGGTAGCCAACTAGGCTTAAAGGACTTGCCCAACCTGGAAATGATGCTGTGTGTGTGTGTATTTTACAGTCCAGGGGTAGCCAACTAGGCTAAAATGACCTGCACGACATTAAAATAGGAAAGGCAGTTCAAGGAACAAGCACTAGTGGACTGAACCCCAACAAATCTTAAACAACAGGGGCCCGGAGTTTGTGCTATGCAAATAATTTAACTTTACCTTTCTTGTTACATTTATTCAGAACTCTACTCCCTACGGCTGCCTGCACCTGTCCAGGGTTTAAAACAGGTGTTCAGGGTGTTCAACATCTGTTCAGCAACTACATGTTTAACCAATGATGTACATACACAGGGGTTTAACACACTGAACACCTGTTTAACAACCTGAACAGGGTGCAGGCTGCCGTAGGGACTATGATGGCTCCGTTCGCAGATGATCTGATGTATGAGGGGCATGAGAATGATCATGAGGACGAAGAGGAGGAGGATGATGAAGAATATCAACTGTTGCAACTTTTGAATGGCCAGCCTGGCAATGTACAAGCGTGTATGGGCCAGTCTGGCGATCTTATACAGGCGTGCATCCGAGGGCAGGCAAAGGATGGAAAAACGAATGTGTTAGCAGTGAGTTGGGTTGAGTTGGTTTAAGTTGGGTTTAGTTGGGTTAATTTGCGTTGAGTTGGACTGAGTTGGGTTCAGTTGTGTTGAGTTGGCTTAAGTTGGCTTGGGTTGGCTTAAGTTGGCTTATGTTGGCTTAAGTTGGGTTCTTTTTCTTATTCTTATTCTTGTTCTTGTTCTCGAGCTTCTTATTTGTATTGTTCCTGCTCTTGTTCATATTTTTATTGTTATTGCTCTTGTTCTTGCTCTTGTTCTTGCTCTTGCTCTTGCTCTTGTTCTTGTTTTTATTCTTGTTCTTGTACCCGCCCTCATAATTGGTATTCCCGTTCTTGTTTTTCTTCTTCTTGATCCTGCACTTGTTATTTTTATTGTTCCTGCTCTTGTACTTCTTGTTCTTGTTCTTGTTCTTGTTATTTATATTGTTCATGTTCTTCGCTCCTTGCTATTTGTTTTGTTCATGTTATTTGTATTGTTCTTGTTCCTGTTATTTGTATTGTTCTTGTTCTTGCTCCTGCTCTTCTTCTTGTTCTTGTTCCTGCTCTTATTATTGGTATTCCCATTCTTGTTTTTCTTCTTCTTGATCTTGTGCTTCTTATTTGTATTGTTCGTGCTCTTGTTCTTCTTGTTCTTGTCTTTCTTGTTCCTGTTCTTGTTACTGATATTGTGCTTGTTACTTTTATTGTTCTTGCTCTTGTTCTTCTTGTTCTTTTCCTTCTTGTTCTTGTTACTGATCTTGGTCTTGCTCTTGTTATTGTTATTGTTCTTGTTCTTGTGCTTGTTATTTTTATTGTTCCTGCTCTTGTTCTTCTTTTCCTTTTCCGTATTGTTCTTGTTTTTGTTACTGATCTTGGTCTTGCTCTTGTTATTGTTATGGTTCCTGTTCCTGTACTTGTTATTTTTATTGTTCCTGCTCTTGTTCTTCTTGTTCTTTTCCTTATTGTTCTTGTTTTTGTTACTGGTCTTACTCTTGTTATTGTTCTTGTGCTTGTTATTTTTATTGTTCCTGCTGTTGCTCTTTTTCTTGTTCTTCTTCGTATTGCTGTTGGCGTTGGTGAAAGTCGAGCAGGTGGTGGTGGCGGTTCTGGTAGTGATGGTGATAGGTGTGGTGATGGTGATAGGTGTGGTGATAGCGAATGTGTTAGCTGTGGGTTGGCGTCATAACCATGAATGTTGATATTAGTATTGTTGTTATTGCTCTTGGTATTACAAATAAATAAATAAATAAATAGTACGCCTTATTACCAGGCGTGAGGTTGAGGGGGGCAGCCAGTTTGCTTGCACTGGGGCCAACCTCCAATATTGGTTTTTTCTTCTTGTACCTGCTCTTGTTCTTGACCTTGTTCTTCTAGATTTTTGATCATGATCTTGGTCTCGGTATTTGCCTTGGTAAAAAGCAATCAGGTGGTGGTGGTGATGGTGGTGGTAGAGGTCGAGGGATGACAATGGGGTTGTATGCATGTGAGTACGTACGTACATATGTATGTATGTATGTATGCATATCCAAATGCTTTCTTACTTACTTACTCATTACTTACTTACTTACTTACTTACTTACTTACTTACTTACTTACTTACTTACTTACTTACTTACTTACTTACTTTACTTACTTACTTACTTACTTACTTACTTTACTTACTTACTTACTTACTTACTTACTTACTTACTTACTTACTTACTTACTTACTTTACTTACTTTACTTACTTTACTTACTTACTTACTTACTTACTTACTTACTTACTTCCTAGCTTACTTCTTACTTACACTCACTACTCCCCCACTCACTCACTTAACTTACTTACTCACTCACTCACCTTACTCAATCACTTACTTACTTACGTACTTAGCTTACTACTCCCACTCACTCACTCACTTACTCACTCACTTTACTTACTTACTTACTTTCTTACTTATTACGTACTGTTACTTACGTACTTACTTACTTACTTACTATTACTTACTTACTTACTTACTTTACCTACTCACTCCACTTACTTCACTCCACTCACTCTTACTCACTCACTCACCCACTTCCCTACTCACTCCTCACTTTACTATACTTACTTCCTTACTTACTTAATTACGTACTTAAACTTTACTTACTTACTTACTGCTTACTTACTTACTTACTTACTTACTTACTTACTTACTTACTTACTTACTTACTTACTTACTTACTGATGTATGCAGGTATTCAAGATTCTTCTAGTCTATTAGGATTCAAGATTTCTGGGCTACTAGGATGGGCTATGCGTTTAAACTGTTTGTCGATCACAATCACAAAAGACACAATCGCACACAATCAATCAATCAATCCATCCATCCATCCATCCATCCATCCATCCATCAATCAACCAATCAATCGATCAATAAATCAATCGATAAATCAATCATTCAATCACAATCACACAGACTGCCAGGAGGAAGGGGCGGCCAGACCAGAGTGTCAAGAAATCCTCTGGTCATTGTCCACATTTAAAGGGGGCCAGGGAGTCCAAGTCATGTGCGGTACAGGCTGCATGCAAAGTAGTGTGCATGCCTGGAGCTGGGACCAGTACGGCTGCTGCAGCAGCAGCTGTACAACACTGTTGCTGTGGTGCGGCATTGGGTGTAAGAGAAGTGAAGCTTTTGCGGCAGGTCAAGGAGTTGGAGCGAGAGGTGAGTTGCCATAGTATTTAACTTTTATACGCCCCAGTCCCAAGTCTTGTGTGGAACATACTGCGTGCAAAGCAGTTTTACAGCCTGGAGCTGGAAGCAGTACGGCTGCAGCAGCAGCAGTACAACACTGCCGCAGTGGTGCAGCGTTGGGTGTAAGAGAAGTGAAGGAGTTGGAGCGGGAGGTGGGTAGCCATAGTATTGAATTTTGTAAACGCCCTAGTCCCAAGTCTTGTGTGGAACAAACTGCGTGCAAAGCAGCTTTCCAGTCTTGAGCTGGGAGCAGTACAACTGAAACATCAGCGGCAGCAGTACAACACTGCCGCAGTGGTGCAGTATTGGGTGTGAGAGAAGTGAAGCTCTTGCAGCAGGTCAAAGAGTTGGAGCGGGAGGTGTGTTGCCATCGTTATGTATTTTGTAAACGCCCTAGTCCCCAGTCTTGTATGGTTCATACTGCGTGCAAAGCAGTTTTACAGCCTGGAGCTGGGAGCAGTACAACTTTGAGCGGGAGGTGAGTTGCCTTGGTATTTTACTTTTATAGGCTTCAGTTTTGTACATCTGGGCCTCAGCCTTAGGCACAGACATTTGATTACATAAACACAGATAACTAATATAGGCATTTGTGTCATTATATAAACATAGATAGGTGAGATCCGAATTGGTGTGATTGTATAAATATACATAGCTGAGATAGCTATTCATGTTAAAAAAAACAGATAACTGAGGTATGCATTTGTGTGATTATATAGACACAGATAACTGAGATATGCTCTGGTCAGATTATTTTCACACAGACACGTGAGATAGGCACCCGAGTGATTATATAACACAGATAACTGAGATATACATTTGTGTGATTATTTAAACACAGATAACTGAGAAATTCACTGGTCAGATGATATAAACACAGATAATTGAGATACGCACCCGAGTGATTATGTAAACACAGAAAACAGAGATGTGCACTGGTCAGATTAAATACAAAAAACAAATAAGTGAGATACGCACTTGAGTGCTTATATAAACACAGATAACTGATATCAGCACTCGTGTCGTTATATGAATACAGAAAACTGAGATAAGCACTTGTAGTCACTTGTACTCAACACACCTCAACCCCAAATAGTAACAACACACCCGGAACCACGCACAGTTAAAGGAGAGCCGCCGATCAGAGTGGCTTGCACAGCAGCGCTGTGCAGCCGCCCTCAATGCAGTGCGCTCTGCAGCGCATGCCAGATCGTCCATCAACTGTGAGCTTGCTAATGCAAGGAGGGGGCAGAAGAGTGCAAGTGAGTCTTGGCTTGGCTGGGGGGGCTGGGGGGCAGAAGAGTGCAAGTGCATCTTGGCTTGGCTGGGGGGGCTGGGTGGCAGAAGAGTGCAAGTGCATCTTGGCTTGGCTGGGGGGGCTGGGGGGCAGAAGAGTGCAAGTGCATCTTGGCTTGGCTGGGGGGGCTGGGTGGCAGAAGAGTGCAAGTGCATCTTGGCTTGGCTGGGGGGGCTGGGGGGCAGAAGAGTGCAAGTGCATCTTGGCTTGGCTGGGGGGGCTGGGTGGCAGAAGAGTGCAAGTGCATCTTGGCTTGGCTGGGGGGGCTGGGGGGCAGAAGAGTGCAAGTGAGTCTTGGCTTGGCTGGGGGGGCTGGGGGGCAGAGGAGTGCAAGTGCATCTTGGCTTGGCTGGGAGGGCTGGGGGGCAGAAGAGTGCAAGTGAGTCTTGGGTTGGCTGGGGCCAGAGCTAGGTGCCTTTGGGCTATCACTTACTATGCAGCTCATCCTCTATCAATTGTAAGCTTTCCAATGCAAGGAAGGGGCAGAAGAGTGCAAGTGAGTTATTCGGACTCCTACTATACTTCATACTTATCTTGTACTTCTGTCTACCCCATCACTCCAGGCTCCTGTACCGCTTATTTCCACTTCAGGCTTGTTTTGTACTTCACACTCCCACCACACTTCCACTGCACTCTACCATGTGCCGCATGCACTGAACAGCTCTTGTTCCACTTCACACTCCCATTGTACCCCAGGCTCCTGTTGCACTTCACTTCAGGCTTGTTTTGTACTTCACACTCCCACCACACGTCCACTGCACTCAACACTCCAGGCTTCTTTTGCACTTCACACTCTTACCACATGTCCACTGCACTCAACACTTCAGGCTTCTTTTGCACTTCACACTTCCACCACACTTCCACTGCACTAAACACTTCAGGCTTGATTTGCACTTAACACTCTAACCTCATGTCCACTGCACTCAACACTCCAGGCATCTTTTGCACTTCACACTCTTACCACACTTCCACTGCAATCTACACTTCAGGCTTCTTTCTTAATTCACACTTGTACCACATGTCCAATGCAGTCTATAATCCAGGCTTCTTTCGCACTTCACACTCCCACCACATGTACACTGCATTCTACTAGGTGACGAATACACTCAGCAGCGAGGGAGAATCGAATCCTTGGGAAAGTTCTTACACCAAGAGCGCCAGGCCAAAGAGGAGGCAAATAGGTGAGTTGCATGCCTTACACTTTTTCGTTTTCTTTCTACAAGCAGCAGCTTCTAGACAGCTTCGTTAGCCAGCCACTTTTAGACTAATCCCCAAGACTCGGAATTGAATTATAGGGAAAGTTATTTTATCAAAAGTGCCAGGGAAAGGAGGAGGCTAATAGGTGAGTTGCATGTCTTTAACTACCACTCTTAATGTTTTTCATTTTCATATATGCTACAAGCAGCAGCTTCTAGGCAGCTCCGTTAGCCAGCCACTTGTAGGCTGATCCCCAATATTCGGAATTGAATCATTGGGAAAGTTCTTACATCAAGAGCGCCAAGCCAAGTAGGAGGCTAAAAGGCAAGTTGCATGCTGTATGTAATTTTACTCTGTATTTTACTTTAGACTGTTTTTCAATTTTACATTGTATTTAATTTTACACTGTCTTTTATTTTTCATTTTATTTTATCGTACACTCTATTTTATTTTACACTGTATTCCTTTATTATTTATATGTGTCTGGCAGGTTTCTTTTATTATTTATATGTGTCTTGCAGGTGTCTTGTATTATTTATATGTGTCTTGCAGGTGTCTTGTATTATTTATATGTTTATGTTTATAGTTTTGTCTTCAACTATATTTATTTTCGGCTATGAGCTGCAGATTTCTTATTCCGAATTAGTCTCTCACAAAGAGATTTCAGGAACATAGCATGGCTTGAAACGATAAAAAATGGAAAATGGAGATTGTTACGCCTTGCCACGGGGCGTGAAGTTAAAGGAAACTTCCTGTTTGCTTGCACTGGAGAATGTTACTGCGAGTATTGCTTTCGCAGACCGCTACTGTGCCTGAGCTCAGACTACCGCACAACTGCTCATAGCCTAAAATCAATACAGTGTAAGACGAACATACGCAAATAAACATACAAATAATACGAATAATAAAGTGTAAAATAAAAGAAAATGCATCATAAAATAAAATACAGTGTAAAAAAATGAAAACAATAGCACTGGCTACCAGATTTGTTCATTCTTATCACTGTTTCTTTTTTGGCCTACGCATAGCAGCTTCTAGTCAGCTCCATTCACCAGCCTCTGGGTCAAGACCATAGCTTTCAGCTTCATTGAAATGCTGGTCATGTCAGCTTTCCGACACACTAGGTAGCTTCTGGTTTGGCTTAATGACAGGAACAGGGAATTACCTAGAAGCTGCTACGCGTACCTAAAAAAGGAACCGTGATGCACACAATATAAACATGTGGTATTACACAATAAGGTTTGTCAATATCGCCCTGGTTCCAAGATTTGCACGGGACGTATCTAGGAAATCTAATGTGTAATATTAGTTTAATATTAATGAATATTATGTAACTTTAGTTGCTGTTGCCTAGATATATCAGACGATACCATACGACATATGTGTCTACGATATTGTATTTGTAGGGTCGGAAAGCAAACGTATGTTTTTATTTTTATAAGCCGCATAAACGTATAAACGTATGAACGTATTCATATAAACATATAAAAACGTATATAAAAATTAGGCACTTCTTGAGAAAATAGTTTTACATGGGTTTAAAGGTACTGTTGCGTAGCTAATTTTATTGGCATCACATATCAACTCTCATAAAAGTAATCTCGCAAGTTAAGGTTGTCCAAATCTCAGAAAAGAAATCACGACCAGAAAGCGCGTCGACCAAGAAGCGCGGTGCCAATCTAAGGGAGCCTTTAAATGCCAGTTGGTCTAATATATAACTGTATAAGTGTTTAATGATATAAGTACATAAGGGTATTATTATGATTGCTCTAGGCTTGCACCATCAATCCTTGAAGCCCACGTAGGAGCACAGCTTGTGGAATGGAAGGCTAGGTGGCGCTCTGACATGTGTGCCATCCTGGCTATATAGATCAACCTTACGGCCCAATGTGTATGAAATGTTGCTTGTGAATGGTGATTTTTATTGCATATTGTGATAAAGGAGGTCAAAATCTTTCCAATGAGCTATCTAAATCAAAAATATAACGAAAACCAAGAAAGTTGAGTGCCGGGACGTGTGCTGTACTTCTCGAAGTACAGACTATACGTTTTTTATACGACGTATATAAGGTCGATTTTAGAGAAACTGTACGGCGTATTTACACGTATAAACGTATAAACGTATATTATACGTTTATATGTCGGCCCAACCCTATGTATTTGGCAACCCCACTTGCATTGCTTATGCTTATTAATCTCACTGTTTTATTTTTTCATTTTTGGGCAACGCGTGGCAGCTTCTAGGCAGCTACTTTCTCCCCTCCTTCATTCAAACCTGGAGCTAGCTAACAGTGTGTCTGACAGTTGACAATACGTGCATTCCAATGAACTATGATCTTTTTGCATAGGCCCAGTGGCTAACTTTTGGAGCTGGCTGGCAGCTGCCATGCGTAGCCCAGAAATAAAACAGTGATGCTTAGTTACTAAGCCTTAGTAATGCTCATGTGTGCAAATATGTACCGCCTGCAGGAAATTGAACAGCAGTGAGGAGCAGGTTGTAATGCTTCAAGCACAGGTGCGTAGTGCAGAGGTCAAATTTCAGAATGAAGAGGAGGGGAGGAGGACGATAATGATGATCGTGATGGTCGTGGTGGTGGTTGTGATAATCATCATGATACTGATTCTGATGTGAATTCTCTACTGCCAATGAGAAGCTGGTTGTAATGCTTTAAGTACAGGTGTGTGGTTGGAGCTGGGTGGTGATCTGTGATCTATGATCTGCCAGTTGTCAAGTACAGGTGTGTGGTTGGAGCTGGGTGGTGATCTGTGATCTATGATCTGCCAGTTGTCAAGTACAGGTGTGTGGTTGGAGCTGGGTGGTGATCTGTGATCTATGATCTGCCAGTTGTCAAGTACAGGTGTGCGGTTGGAGCTGGGTGGTGATCTGTGAGCTATGATCTGCCAGTTGTCAAGTACAGGTGTGTGGTTGGAGCTGGGTGGTGATCTGTGAGCTATGATCTGCCAGTTGTCAAGTACAGGTGTGTGGTGAGAGCTGGGTGGTGATCTGTGATCTGCTAGTTTTGAAGCACAGGTGTGTAGTGAATAGATAAACTGTCATAATAGGGAGGAGGAGGACGATAATGATGACCGTGATGGTAGTGGTGGTTATGATATTGAGGAGGAGATTGTAATGCTTCAAGCGCAGGTGGGTAGTTCATAGACAACCTGTCATAATGGGGAGGAGGAGGAGGATAATGATGATGGTGGTGGTGGTGGTTATGATCAACATCATCATGCTAATGTGAATGCTGTACTGCCAGTGAGAAGGAGGTTGTAATGCTTCAAGCGCAGGTGGGTAGTTCATAGATAACCTGTCATAATGGGGAGGAGGAGGAGGATAATGATGATGGTGGTGGTGGTGGTGGTGGTGATCATCATCATGATGCTAATGTGAATGCTGTACTGCCAGTGAGGAGGAGGTTGTAATGCGTCAAGCGCAGGTGGGTAGTGCAGAGATGAACTGTCATAATAAGGAGGAGGAGAAGGATAATGATGACTGTGATGGTGGTGGTTATGATCATCATTATGATGCTAGTGTGAATGCTGTACTACCAGTGGGGAGGAGGTTGTAATGCTTCAAGCACAGGTGGGTAGTGCAGACGTGGACTGTCATAGTAAGGAGGAGGAGGAGGACGATCGTGATGGTGGTTTTGGTTGTGATCATCATCATGATGCCGGTGTGAATGCCAGTGAGGAGTAGGAGCAGGTTACAATGCTTCAGGCAGAGGTGGGTTGTGTACAGTAAAGAAGTGATGATGGTGACGATCATGGTGGTGGTGGTGGTAATCTTCATGTTTTTTCATGTTTCCCCCCTGTTTTCCCTGTTAAAAAAGGGAGGGGGGAACACCAACTGAACCACTGAACCACACCCACTGCCCCACTGACACCCTCACCTTTTCCCCATTATTGTACCCCATCTGTCTAGTGCACATTTTCCTCACTGTGCTTTAGCACTGGTACACAAGTTTTCCTTCGTGTTTCAAGCACATATGCATAAACCACAGTACAAGTGCACAGTAAAAGTACAAGTACATATGCATAAACCACAGTACAAGTATACAGTAAAAGTACAAATACACATGCATAGACCACAGTACAAGTACCCTACAAATGCATAAACCGCAGTACAAGTACAATTACTCATGCTTAAATGCCCACGTAGGTCGAGAGCAATCGTCAACAGCTTCGTGACATGGGCATGATGTTGGAGCAAGCTGGCTGCAGGCAGGACACCAAACTCAGTGAAGCGCAGCAGGTGCATCGATGCTCTTGATTCTCTGCTGTACAATTGTACTGCTGTACAGTTGTGTCACTTGCACCGCTTGTACTGCTGTACAGTTGTGCCACTGGCACCACTTGTACTGCTGTTCAGTTGTGTCACTAGCACCACTTGAACTGCTGTACAGTTGTGTCACTGGCACCACTTGTACTGCTGTACAGTTGTGTCACTGGCACCACTTGTACTGATGTACAGTTGTGTCACTGGCACCACTTGTACTGATGTACAGTTGTGTCACTGGCACCACTTGTACTGCTGTATAGTTGTGTCACTGGCACCACTTGTACTGCTGTATTGTTGTGTCACTAGCACCACTTGTACTGCTGTATAGTTGTGTCACTGGCACCACTTGTACTGCTGTACAGTTGTGTCACTAGCACCACTTGTACTGATGTACAGTTGTGTCACTAGCACCACTTGTACTGATGTACAGTTGTGTCACTAGCGCCACTTGTACTGATGTACAGTTGTGTCACTAGCACCACTTGTACTGATGTACAGTTGTGTCACTAGCACCACTTGTACTGATGTACAGTTGTGTCACTGGCACCACTTGTACTGATGTACAGTTGTGTCACTAGCACCACTTGTACTACTGTACAGTTGTGTCAATAGCACCACTTGTACTGATGTAAACTTGTGTCACTAGCGCCACCAACACCACTGGTGTAATAATAAACAAACAGTCAATACAAGAATGAACAACTAGGATTACTAACTGGGGTTGTTCTGGGGGACTCAAAAATCTGCATCATGAGACACAGAACATGTTTCAAAATCTGCGTCCGCAATGCAACGTTCCCTCCAAAATGTGTATGTATGTTACAGTGCAGGGGTAGGCCAAATAGGCTAAAAGGACTTGCCGAACCGTGATAAGAAGGGCTTAAAAAGAAAAAGCACTGCCCTCCAAAATGTGTATTAGTCCTTTAACACGCAGCGGGTACAACAACCCGGCTGCTAATGCTAACGCTTATGCAAATGCCATTCCTTATCCAACACCAATGTCATTCCTAATCCAACAACAATGCCATTCCTAATCCAATGTTATTCATAATCCAAAAGCAAGTACAATTAAAAGCACAAACGAATGTGGATACTTATTCAATGTGCCCAACAAAAGCACGACCACCACCAACAACAAAAACACCTACACCATTACCATTGCCTCCACGACACCAGGAGTCAGCCAGGGTGAAGGCTTTGCAAGATGAGGTGGCTTCACTACAAGATTCACTTGGAAGTAGTGAGCATATGCTGAAGGCCATGACACTAGACAGGAACAACCTGCAGCACCAAGTAAGATACTTATACTCATTATAATTGACAATTCAAATTAGTTTGATAACAATGATTATTCTAATTATTTAACCCTGGATAGAAACAACCTGCAGCACCAAGTAAGATAATACAAACATTCTAATTATTATCATAATCAGTCATAATTCAAATTGTTATGATAATTCAAATTATCATGATAATTATAATCGTCAAAATCATCAGGAGGTAGCATCCTCCACGAAAAGTTGAGCAAAGCCGATCGATTTATTCCGAATATAGGATGTATATGAAATAATAATTTGCGATTTATTGAACATGTTTTCAGACTTTCTGGGCACTATATTTAGGGGGGGGGAGGGGGGGGGGGGGGGGGGGTCACTTGTTTTTTTGCCCTCACTTGTTTTTTTGCTAACTTTTTACTTAGACCTCAAAATACAATTCTGATACCACCCATAAGTAGGCCTTGGTAAGGGCAGTCCATTGGCACCACTTTGGACCTCGTGCCACAAGTATATAACCCCACTCCACCCACCCTCAAACCCCAACCCCAACCCACCCACCACCCCACACACAGCTCATTCCAAATGCAATTTTAAGACCACCCATGAGTAGGCCTTGGTAAGGGCAGTCCATTGGAACCACTTTGGACCTCGTGAAATAAGTATATACCCCCCCTCCCCTCCCACACACACAACCCCAACCCCAACCCACACACAAACAGACAGCAACCGAATCGAATCGTAACGCCACCGTTCTTCTGTTCCTTGAAGCCAGGCAGATAGACCTTAGGGGAAAGTGACCAGACCAGAATCTTGATTGAAAAAACAGACCATGTGCCCCGGTATGTTTTTAAGTTGTTTAAGAGTGTCTGTGCTGGGCCTGATTTTTAAATGTTTTTCTGGCCGCCTCCAGCGACGGCAAAGGGTGGCTTCAGTACTTGGACAACCTGGTGGGGGGGTGGGGTGGGGGGCAGAAATGGTTTTTGACTATTGTGCGATCCCTGCACTACAAATCCAAGGACGCCATTGTGTGCGCCATACTGTAAACCCTCTGATTCCATATCCAAGTCGTAAAAAAAAGGTATTTATATTTGAAGGGGGAGGGGGGGGGGGGGGGGAAGCCCCACCAGGTTTTTTTGGCTCTACATCTGCAGCTTTCCTTTTTTTTACTCCTGAAATCATTATAATAATTCAAATAATTCGAACCTGGCTAAGAACAACCTGCAGCACCAAGTAAGATAATTATAATCATTGAAACTATTATAATCATTCAAATCATTATAGAAATTAAAGTTATTCTGGCCATTCAAAATTTCCTGGGATTTTTACAGGGCCAGTTAGGGCCAGGGTTATGTGCCAACAACACGACAGACAGACAGCACAACAGACAAACAGACAACGGGGTGACACTGGGGGCTCACGCCCCCCAGAAGGGGGGGCTCCGCCCAAAATCTGCAGCACCAAGTTAGATAAACTAATCATTCAAAGTAAAACCAGGTACAACACACATAAATAAACAGACTGACTATATTATATATCTTTCTGTCTATCTACCTATTTTCCTATCTATATATAAATGTATGAATATATAATCTAAATATATCATAAATAAACAGACTGACTATATGTATATACATATACTGATATACATATATATGTGTGTGTATGTCTATATATATGTATATACATATACCTGTATATATGTGTGTGTATGTCGATTTATCCATCTATGTATCACTAAGACCATGTTCCTGGAGAGGAACAACGTGCAGCACCAAGTTAGAAACACAACTAGAATATATCGCACGTAAAGATACAATTATATCACAAGTACATAAATGTACTGTCTATCTATCTATCTATTTATCAATATATATATATATATTTTTTTTTTTTTTTTTTTCTATCTACCTATCTATATATTTTGATATTTCTTTTTATATATGCCTATCCACAGACCTATCCACATATAAATGTGTAAGTAAAAATAAACGTATCATTCAAGTTACGACACGCATGGAGAAACAAACTGACTATCTGACTCACCAAAGTGATGACCCTGGAGGTGAGCAATGAGTTGCAGCACATGAGTTTTCATAAGCTTCTATAACACATCAAAACGTCTCCATAATGTTTAATAACGTTTTCATAATGTTTTATAACACTTCTATACATGAGATAGCTCTTAAAACGTTTCCATCATGTTTTATAACGTTTCCATATAGTTCTCATAAAGTTTCCATACATTCCGTATAACGTTTCCATAATTGTACAACGTTTCCGTACCGTGTTTGTAACGTTTTTTTGTACATCTTCCGGCTTAACAAAGTCAGTTAACGAGTTATAAGGGGCTATAGCGTCAAGTTCTGTTTCTGTAGTGCAGCAGCAGCATATTTCTTCAAAATAATTGACGTTTCATTTCAGGGCATTGTCGCATCAAATCGTTGGTGTTCGTCTCAGATAAAAAAACATTCCTGAACCACAAGGACGATTTTTTTTAATTAAATGCAATACAATATAATTATTTAGCTTACATTCAGGAAGCGCCTGCAGACGCACTTCAAAAAATACCTTTCTGAAGTACGAGGACGAAAAAAAACAATTCTCCAGACCTGGGGGGATCGCTTAATAAATAAATAATAAATAGCATGCCTGATTACTAGGCGTGAGTTTAAGCGGGCCAGCCCGTTTGCCCGCACTGGGGCCAATATCGATCAATTACACTCTAACCCAATCCAATACCTGGTACCCGCACTCTGAACTTGACGGATTCCTATGGTGTTTCGCATCCTCCCGCCTGTACTCATTTTTTGTATATATCAAACAAACCCACCCTCCACTTCAAGATTAAACTTAAATATTACATTTTAACGGATGTCATTACCACTTTTGTAGGTAGAGGGGCTGAAGAGTGCTGTGAAGGACATCTACCTAAGAAAGACTGTCAAGTGACAACCAATTGAACAAACACTCAATCAATCAATACATCAGTCAAACAAACAAACCCTCCCCAACCTCCCGCTCTAACTTCTCAATACCTCATTGCTGCTTGTCTTGTAGATGGAGGGGCTGAAGAGGTTTGTGAAGGATATATACCCAGGAAAGACTGTCAAGAGACAACCAATTAAACAAAAATATATGAATCAGTCAGTCAAACAATCAACGAATCAATAAATATGTAAGTCAAACAATGAATCAATCAATCAATCAGTCAAACAATGAATCAATCAATCAATCAATCGATCAATCGGTCAAACAATGAATTAAACAATCAGTCTAACATTGAATCAATCAATCAATCAATCAGGCAGTCAAACAAACAATGAACCAATCAATATGTCAATCAGTCAGTTAAACATTGACTGAATCAATCAATCTGTCAATCAGTCAGTCAAACAGTGAAACAATCAATCAATTAATCAATCAACAAGTTCTATGCAGCGTCGCCTGCGACGCTGAAAATTGGCGGAGAGTGATCGCGACTGAGCGACAGGTGCAGGTGGCAACGAAAGCGAGTTAGTTACGAGACCGTTGGCTGACGTGTCAGGCTTCATCGCGGTCAGACGGATGGTCGGTCGGTCGGATGGTTGGACGGACAAGTGGGTAGACATGGGGGCTCCCGCCAATCAATCAATCAATCAGTCAGTCAGTCAAACAAACAATGGATCAATCAGGCAGTCAAACAATGAATGAATGAATAAATGAATCAGTCAAACAAACAAAAAATCAATCAATCAGGCCGTCAAACAAACAATGAACCAGTCAATCAATCAAACAAACAAACCCGTCCCAACCTCCCGCTCTAACTTTTCAATACCTCATTGCTGCTTGCATACAGTGATTAGGTGGAGGGGCTGAAGAGGGTTGTGGAAGTTGTCTACTCGGGCAGGACTGTCAAGAGAGGAACAATCAAACAAGCAATCACACAAATAAAACAAACAAAAACCTCCGCAATCTGCTGATCTGCCTTCTTAGTATCGTATTGCTTCTTGTACAGGTGGAGGGGCTGAAGAGGGTTGTGGAGGACATATACTCAGGCAGGCAAGGGGGTCTTAGGACAATGAGGCATGACCCCCACCCTGGCCAAGCCCAAATAGTCATCGACCCCAAAATGGGCAAAGACAAGAGGTCGGTGCCCAAGAAGGGCCACGACACTGGCAGTACAAGCAAAGCAAGGGGGTCTGTGCCCAAAGAACGCAAGGATGTAGGCAGTACAAGCAAATGCAGGGGGTCTGTGCCACAAGAGGGCAAGGATGCAGGCTGTACAAGCAAAGGCAGGGGGTCTGTGCCCAAAGAGGGCAAGAATGCAGGCAGTACAATCAACTGCAGGGGTTCTATGCCCAAAGAGGGCAAGGATACAGGCAGTACAATCAACTGCAGGGGGTCTGTGCCCAAAGAGGGCAAGGATGGAGGCAGTACAAGTAAAGTCAGGGGGTCTGTGCCCAAAGAGGGCAAGGATGCAGGTAGTACAAGCAAAGTCAGAGGGTCTGTTCTCAAACAGGGAAAGGATGCAGTCAGTACAAGCAAGGTCAGGGGATCTGTACCCAAAGAGGGCAAGGCTCCATGCAGTACAAGCTTTCACATGGGCCAGTCACCGCCTCAGGTTAGGTTTGATGATGAGTCAGCTATCCAGGAAAGAGGGGGGCCTTGTCTAGCGGGGGCCCTCCAGGTGGGGTGGCCTTTTCCAGAGGTTACCCACCAGGTAGGAGAGCGGTATGGGTTAGGGTCCATGTCCAGACCAATCTATGCTTGTGCCCCACCCTCTCCTCCAGTGAGTGGGGACAGTACATGCCCAGGCGCAGCCCCCCCCTATCTAAACCTGTGGGGGGATGATGCCAGCTCAGATGAGGTAGGTAGAAGGGGGGCTACGCCCACATCAGCACACCCTGCCAGCACAGGAGAGGTGGCAAGAAGGGGGGCTACGCCCACACAAGCACACCCTGATGGTACGGGTGTGGTGGCGCAAAGGGGGGCTACGCCCACACTAGCACACTCTGCCAGTACTAGTAAGGTAGCAAAAAGGGGGGCTGCGCCCACACATGCACACCCTGATGGTACGGGTGCGGCGGCGAGAAGGGGGGCTAAGCCCACACTAGCACACCCTGCCAGTACAGGAGAGGTGGCAAGAAGGGGGGCTGCGCCCACGTATGTACCTCTTTTACTTGTCCCCAGGTCTAGAGAAATGTTCCTCTCTTCCTCTGCCATTTTAGGGGCATGCCCCTTACCCAGTGAATCCAGTTCCCAGGAGGAAAGTACAGAGGGGGCTGCGCCCAAAGAGACCCCAATCCAGAGCACTCTCTTTAAGAAGAGAATCGGTACGAGCCCTGCTCGCACTGCATGCACCTCCGGCACTACTGCATCCGATGGAGCTCATGCAGGTGGGCGTGATGGAAGTGATGTAGGCTGTTTGTCAGGGTCTAATGATAACGGGGGTGGTAGTGGCTATAATTTGACCAGTGATGGTGTCGGTGGTAGTGATAGTGTTAGTGGCTATTCTGGTGGCGGTGGTGGTGGTGGTAGTGGTGGTGCCTATTATGTTGGTGGTGGCGGAAACGACTATGATGGTGCAGGTGGTGGGGGTAGTAGTGGGCACTACTCTGATGGTAGTGGTGATGGTGGCACCTTCCCGTCCAACACTTCAGGGCCAAAACCTCATCACACTGGGGTGCTCCTAGCGTGTAGTAGTCGTGGTGGTGGTGGTGGTGGTGGGAGAGGAGGTGGCAATATTCCATCCAGCACTTGGCGCTCAAGACCTTGTCCCAATGAGTTACTCCAAGCCGAGCTGATGGCTGACAGCTCAGCCTCATTGGGCGACAGCGAGGCAAATTTGATGATGCTCACATTTACCCAAGGCATCATTGGTCATGGTGGCTACGGTGGAGGTGGTGGAGGTGGCAATATCCCATCTAGCACTTCAGGCTCAAGACCTCGTTCCTCTGAGTTACTCCAAGCCCAGCTTATGGCTGACAGCTCAGCATCATTTGGCGACAGCGAGGCAAATTTGCTGATGCTGGCATTTAGGCAAGGCATCAAAGCCAGGATGGCATGCCAGGCTGGTGAGCAGCGTGGGCAGGGCACGCGAAGGCAAGTGGATATGGAGGAGTGGTACAGCTCTCCAAGTGGCAGTACAAGCGGCAGTGATGACGAGGGGTTGGAGCTTCCAGGCAGCTGCCTGGGAGCTTCCGAGATGTACAGCAGTACAAATTGGAGGGGCTATAAGGTTGAGCATAAGGGAAAGGGGGAGATGCTGAGCAGATGCAGTGACAGGGCTGAGGACAGGAGGATGGAGGAGAAGGAGGAAAAGCTGCATGGAAGCTGCAGTGATAGTGCCGAGGAAGAGAGGAGGGAAGGGGAGAAGCTGCATGGAAGCTACAGTGATAGTGATGAGGAGGAGGAAGAGGAGGAGAAGCTGCGTGAAAGCTACAGTGATAGTGACGAGGAGGAAGAGAAGCTGCACGGAAGCTACAGTGACAGTGACGAGGAGGGGGAGAAGCTGCATGAAAGCTTCAGTGATAGTGACGAGGAGGAGAAGAAGCTGCACGGAAGCTACAGTAATAGTGACGAGGAGAGGGAGGAAGAGGAGGAGCTAAAGAGTAGCTGTGGTAGCGTCTGTAGCTCTTGCTGTGATGGATTTAGCGACGGCCCAAGATTCCGACCTGTGCCATGTACCTCAGAGTTGGCTGCTGAGCTGGCAGATGATCTGGCTGATGGAAGCAGTACATGTGGCTCATGTGATTTCTGTCCGTAAGTGCCAAGGAAATTGGGAATATTATAATTCCTATCCATTGCATTCTTTTTGGTTACCGGTACGAGAGGATAGTTGTAATACCCCTCACCCCCTCTCCAACCCGACTCCCACCACCCACCACTCCGCCCCCGTTCTCTCTTACTCTGTATTCTCCCATCTCTTCCTCCGCTATCAATACCAGGATAGTTGTAAGACCCCATCCCCCACCCCACCCCTCCAACCCTAACCCCCACACACACCCCAACCCAACTCACCCCGCCCCCGTTCACTCTTCCTCTGTCTTTTCCCATCTCTTCCTCCACTATTAATATGATAGTTGTACCCCAATCCCCCCTCCACCCCACCCACCCCACCCCACCCCCCTCCAACCTTACCCCACCCACCCCACCCACCCCCCGTTCTCTCTTCCTCTGTCTTTTCCCATCTCTTCCTTTACTAGCAAGAGGATAGCTGTAAGACCCCACTCCCCCCCCCCTCCACCCACCCCGCCCCCGTTCTCTCTTCCTTGGTATTTTCCCATCTCGTCCTCCACTAGAAACATAATAGTTGGAACTTGAACTTGAGCTTGGTTTCATGTAGGGATCGGAAACATGATATCAAATGATGAGTGCGCGGTTGGCCTGAAACATCAGATGACGGCAAGTGACGGCATAACTTACATGGCTCCAGCCTGTACAGCTACTCACCATCTTTGGCAGTAACTTAATCTATTCAAATAGTTGCAAGACCCCCTCGTAAGTTGTGGTGTGGGCTTGTCTTGCGTCAAAACTGGCCTTCCTATGACAATTGTAACGCAACGCAGGTATTCTCTATCTCTATCCACTGTCTTGAACTTGAACTTGAACTTGGTTACATAGCTTGACTACGGCACCATAAACATATCTATACCCTTCTATTCTGAACGTCACACTTATCCCAAATGACCATGCTTGTGAGAAATGGCATAGAGGTATACTTAAACAAAAGATGGGTGTTTGCCAATCTACTACATCTAATATTATCATGGAAAAGCTGGGTAGAACCCCGTTGTGTTTTGCTTGGCTAAAACAAGCTTTGCGCTTCTGGAACAAGACAATAGATAAAGAACCTGAGGATCTCATTAGAATGGCTCTTGAGGAATCTTTTGATTCCAACACTGGCTGGGTTCATGACTTACGTTGTGCTCTCCACAAGCTAGGATCAAGTAAAAACCTCGACATTTTGGAGGCTTTCGATATCGAAGGTATTATGTCTGAAGTTTTGGGGTCATGGAGGTTTAAGTACCCAAGTGACACCAATGCAGTCAGAGACATCCCTGATGAGAGAAGGGTTGGCTTTAAACGCCTCCGATACCAGAAATGGTTCGCAGCCAACAGCAATGATGAGAATGGCTTGATTCCCTTTACATCCGCTTTACATAAGTAGGATCAGGTTCGGTATATAGCACAGTTTAGAATGGGTTCCCATTGGCTGAACACAGAAAGAATGAAGGTGGTGGATAGAGCACACATCCCTCGTTCAATGAGACACTGCCAAATGTGTGGGTTCCAAAAACCTGAGGATGAAATGCATATGTTTGAGTGCCCTTTTTATAATGATATTCGCCTCCGCTACCAGAAGCTGTTTACAGATATTTATAGGCATGTCCATGAGGATACCGACTTAACCGCATGGAATGTGGAATTCTGCGATTCCACATTCAGAACCTTTATGAATGGAAATGGCACTAAGACTTTTTGGAGCGAGCAACCTAGCCGACTATTTTTCTACTTGTAGAAGAGCAAGACAGGAAGCCCTGGACTGCTTAGTGGCACCGTAATTTATTATCCCTTTTTTTCTTCATGACTTCTCATTTGTTAGCTTCTTACCTCCGCCACTGTAAGTGGTTGAGATCTGGATCCTGCTCTAGGGGGTTTAACACCTACGCCACCAAAACGGTGGTTGGGAGTTTGGTTTGTTTGTCCTCGATACACCCCTGATGTAATGGTTTTTTTTGCTTTGAGGTTGCTTTTTCTTTTTTTTAAAGCACAGAGTCTCATACACCCTCGCGGTGTCAAGTAGACTTTAACATGTAATGTAATGTAATATTTGAATTTTCCTTGCTGTCCTATTTGAACCGACAGCTACCTGTAATTATGTTCCAATTGCTTAAATCGTCCAAAGGTCTCACACTCTCGCCTCTTGACTCTAGTGTTGACTCACCTAAGCTCCTGATTTGAATTTCAAATGGTTTTACAGCAAGCTTGGGCAGACTGCTTATTGAATTTGTAACAATAATATGTAAGCAAACTACGATTTGCCAACTGAATTCAGGTCTCAACTTGAGTCAGTCCAAGCCATGAACCCCTTTGCCAAGTTAGTTTTGCCATATTTTTCTCAGACCCACTTTTAGGGGGGGGGGGGGGGGGGGGGGGGGGGGGGGGATGATTCAATGTCATTGCTGTTCGTCTGAACCCACATTTTACCACCGACAAGGTAACTACCCCGGGCCATGATATACCTTATGCAAGGTACCGTATTCGTCGATAAGTTATTTGCAGTGTAGCAAGCGACGTTTAAAATTGGCGGAGAGGTGTTCGGCTGTTCGCGACGGAGCGACAGGTGGCAACGGAAGCGTGTTAGTTACGAGACCGTTGGCTGACGTGTCAGGCTTCATCTCCGTCAGACAGTAGCAGTAGGTCGCACAGACGGACAAATGGGTAACCCTGGGGGCTCCGGCAGGGTTTATTTTTACGTTTTTGAGCCCTTCCATCCCATAGCTATTCTGGTTCCGGAGCCGCTCCGTTTTGCTCATCCGTTTGGCGCACCCGGCAGTACAGCTGTTGTACCGAAGTCGCTACCCATGGATGGGCGGTAACAATCTCTCAATATTATTCTTTACAAATATTCAGCAGCATAATCCAAATGCAAGGATGATGGATCCATTGGAAATTGGACGCTGGTGCAAAATTGCAAGGAAACTGCATGAAAACATGCAAATTGCACGCACCCAACTTGTAGCTATGGCTTGCATCGCAGCCAGGGGAAGAGGGAGGGGGGCCGCCCCCCCCCTGCATCGCAGCACGCATAGCACGTAGCACAGCGGGACATGATTCGAAAGCAAGAACCAGGTCTGAAATCGATTCACAGTTTCGCACGCAACATCAAGAGTGCTGCTCCAAATTGCATTATTCCGAGGTCCCCCTTTGGATTGCTTCATTCCTGCTGCACGCTCTCAACCCAACGTCCTCCTCGCTACGGTGAGTTCCCTCTGGTTGATAAGAAGCAACCTTACACGTGTTACCCCGTCGAACGCGTTACCCCCCGCTTCCCCCCGTCCGATCCGCTTGCCGCTTGGAGTCGTCTTGCTTCTCGGGCTGTGCAGGCTTGTTGCAAACATGAAAAAATTCGCCAGGACGATATTAACCTATCCGCCAGGAAGATATGAAGCACCCCACCTCACCCCACGACCCCAACCCCCACAAACCCCACCCCCAGTCCCCCACCCCCACTCAACCCAACCCAACCCAGCCCAACCCAAACCAAACCAAACTAAACCATCCCAAACCAAACCAAACCTTCCCAAACCAACAACCCCCATCTCCATTCCCACCCGTACCGCCTCGCCCCATCCCCACGACCCCAATTCCCACGACCCAAATCCCCACGACCCACCCCGCCACGACCCGAACTCCTGCAACCCCAACCCCCATGTTCCCAACCCCTAACCCCTACCCCCACCCCATCCCACCTCACCCCTTTAACTACCTCCTGTCCCCATCCAGCCAGCCAGCCAGCCAGCTATCTAACATCTAACATCTAACATCCACATCCACATCTGCATTTACCTCCACACCCTCACCCCCACCCTCACCCCAATCCCACCCCACCTTCCCCCCTCACCTCCCCTACCTCTTTTCTTCGGCCATCCATCCAGCTGCACCAGGATGGCCCGCACAAAGATAACTGCCGTGCACAAAATTGGGCACGGGGCGACAGCGGAGGTCGCAACAGCAGTGAGGTGCGAAGTTGTGATTTTTGTAATATGAATTTCGAAAGTATAAATTATTCTAGGAGATTGCCAATAGGCAAGGCGCAACAGCAGTGAGGTGCGATCACGATGCACTTTTTGAGGGTCCTCGGCACCCTTGTCTACAATTTTTTCTTTTCGGCTATGAGCAGCAGCTTCTAAGCAGCTCCCCTGGCTGGCTAATCACCCAAACCTAAGGCAATCTAGCGCACCTTGAAGCTGACGCAGCAGCTTCTAGGCAGCTCCCCTGGCTGGCCAATCACCCAAACCTAAAGCAACCTAGTACACCTCGGAGCTAACGTAATCAGCTTTCTGGCGCTTCTAAAATTTTGAGGCTTAGCCCAGGGGCTGGCTTAGGTAGCTGCCTAGAAGCTGGTGCTGGTAGCCGGAAAGAAAAAAGTGCTTTTCTGAACCCATACTGCACCCTTTCAAGACGAATAGAAGGGTGCCAGAGACCCCCCAATTTGCGATGCAAAGAAAATGGTTGTTAGAGTTTAGGGGTGTTCCATATTTTAAATGCACTTGTATGTGCTCTTGCACAAGAGAGAGGGCAACAGAGAGGGCGAGGGGCACAAGGGGCAACATCAGTCAGGTGTGATCAAAGCACATGGTTTAACAACAAGAGTTTACAGGTATTGCATCTGTTAACAATGCACCTTAAGTGGCTTCACCTAGGGGTGTGATGTCTATACATATGTAGTTTTAGTTGCTTTGTTACACATTTGGGGGGGAGGATGGGTAATTTCTCACCCTATTCATGGGGGTAAGTTCATCCTCCATGGGTAAGTTGGGTAAGTTTATCCCCCATTGGTGGGTGGGGGTAGCTTCATCCCCCATTGAGATCCAAGTCAACCAAAGTAAGGGCCCCCCCTGCCTGACTTCGTACTGCCTTCATCCTACATGCAAGGCCAAGCCAAGTCTTACTACCTTCATCCCACATGCAGGGCCAAGCCAAGTCTTACTATGTTTATTCCCCATTCGGATCCAAGTCAACTGGAGGAAGCGCCCCCCTTGCCTGACTTCTTACTTCCTTCATCCCCCATGTGGTGGCAAGCCAAGCCAAGTCTTACTATGTTCGTCCCCCATTCAGGGCCTAGCCAACCAAAGTACCCCCCCCCCCCCCCCCCCCCCCCCCCCCCCCCCCCCCCCTGCCTGACTTCTAACTACCTTCATCCCCCATTCAGGGCCAAGCCAAGTCTTACTATGTTCATTCCCCTTTCAGGGCCAAGCCAACCAAAGTAAGCGCACCCCCTGCCTGACTTCTTACTAACTCCACTCCCCATCCGCTGCCAAGCCAAGCCAAGCCTAACTATGTTCATCTCCCATTCAGGGTCAAGCCAACCAAAGTAAGTGCACCCCCTGCCTCGAGGGCCAGTCCAAAGCAAAGCGCAAAGCAGCTTAAGGCTCAAAAGACACACCAGGCCAAGGCTTCCTCCAAGGCAGGCGGTACAAGCGGTACGAGAAGTGTGCCTGCCAGTGGGAGTGGTGCCACATTCGTTGTATCCTCCTCGTATGGAAACAGTCCTAATGGATTTTACAGGTAGGACTCAAGGGGGACTTATGAACAGCACACACTAGCAGGCAGATGTGCAAGCGGTATGGGAAGTGCTAGATCATGCTGGGGAGGTGTTGTTTTATACATGAATATTAGGTCACTCAGCTATATCCACACCACGGTGTCCAGTCACACAAACCTACTAAACACTTACCACTCGGCCTGCCCCCCCACCTGCACACCCTCCAGCTCATGCCCCCCTGCCATAGCACGCCATGGTGCCTTCGCAACAGCAGCTCAAGCACAAGAGCATGCTCAGAAGGTGTTGTTTTAAACAGGAATATTGGGTCAATAAGCTATAGCCACGATGCCCAGCCACCCAAATCTACAAACCACTGACCACAAAGCCTGCCCCCTCACCTGCACACCCTCCAGCACATGCCCCCCAGCCATCACAAGCCATGGTGCCTTCGCAACAGCAGCTGAAGCGCAAGAGCATGCTGGGGAGACGTTATTTCGAACAGTAATCTTGGATTTTACAACCACAGCCACGGTGTCCAGCCACACCAACCTAGTAAACACTGACCATGAAGCCTGCCCCCCCCACCTGCACACCCTCCATCTCATGCCCCCCAGACATTAAACGCCACCGTGTCTATGCAACAGCAGTTCTAGCGCAAGAGCATGCTGGGGAGGTGTTGTTTTAAACATGAATCTTGGGCCACTCAACTACAGCCATGATGCCCTGCCACTCAAACTTAGTAAATACTAACTACGAGGCCTGCCCCTCACCTGCATCTGCACACCCTCCAGCTCATGCCCCCCAGACGTTGAACACCATGGTGTCTTCGCAACGCCAGCTGAAGCGCAAGACCATGCTCAGGAGATGTTGTTTTAAACAGGAATATTAAGTCAATAAGCTATTATTGCCACAATGCCCAGCCACACAAACCTACTTAACACTAACCACGAAGCCTGCCCCTCCACCTGTACCCGCACACCCTCCAGCTCATGCCCCCCAGCCATTGCAAGACATGGTGTTTTCGCAACGGCGGCTGAAGCACAAGCACATGCTCGGGAGGTTTTCTATAACAAGAACCCTGAGGGCGGGAAGATGAAGAAAAATAAAACTGACTACAGATGCAGGGCCCCTAAGGGGGGGGATTATGAGGTGAGTGTTTAGTGTAAGAGGCCTTGGTGTTAATCCGATATTTAAGATGGCTGGGGGATAAAGGACAGAATGGACTGCCACTACACATCCAGGGGCTCTATGGGGGGAGAGTATGAGGTGAGTGCTTAGTATAAGAAGCCTTAGTGTTAATCAGTTAATCAGGTCCATAAGAGGGCTGGGGGATAAAAGACAAGATGGCCTGCCACTACACATCCAAGGGCCCTATGGGGGGAGAGTATGAGGTAAGTGTTTGTTATCTAGTCCGGGGGTAGCTTAAGGCTAGAAGTGACATTTGCCACAAATAACTGGGCATTAAAACGAAATTAATACTTTTTTTGACAAGCTGAGTAGAAATTCCATCCGTTGAATTCTAGACTCTTTCTGACCCGTTAAATGGACCCCATTTAACATGCCCATGGCTTCTAATCCTATACCCTCCTACCCCTTACCTCACCTAGAACCTCCTTATCCTAAATCTCAAGCCCCAAACCCCAAACCCCAATTCCAACCCAAACCCAAACCCAAGTGACATGCCCATGGCTTCCCATCCTATACCCTCCTGCCCCTAACGTCACCTATAACCTATTTATCCTAAATCTCAAACCCCAAACCCCAATTCCAACCCAAACCCAAACTCAGACCCAAGTGACATGCCCACGGCTTCCCGTCCTATACCCTCCTGCCCCTAACGTCACCTATAACCTCCTTATCCTAAATCTCAAGCCCCAAACCCCAATTCCAACCCAAACCCAAACTCAAACCCAAATGACATGCCCATGGCTTCCCATCCTATACCCTCCTGCCCCTAACGTCACCTATAACCAATTTATCCTAAATCTCAAACCCCAAACCCCAATTCCAACCCAAACCCCAACTCATACCCAAACCCAAATTCAAACCCAAACCCAAGTGACATGACCATGCCTTCCCATCACTGTTTGTTTTCTTGCGACGCGTCGCTAGTTGAGAATCTCGGTGCGATTCCAGTGCGACTCGCCGCCCCCCGAACCTTGCGGAGCGCAAAGCGCAGAGCCCGCGGGGTTCGGGGGGCATTTCTGACTAGTTTACCCAGACCCATGCGTGGCCATGCAGCAACGGAATGGCGACCCGCCGTCGGAAAAACCAAGCAGTGGTTCAAAACCACCCTATACCCTCCTAACCCTAACCTCACCTCTTTATCCTAAATCCCCAACCCAAAGACAAATTCCAACCCAAACCCAAGTGACATGACTATGCCTTCCCATCACTGTTTTTTTTCGTGTGGCGCGTCGCTAATTGAGCGGCTCGGTGCAACCCCAGTGCGATGCACTGCACCCTGAACCCTGCGGAGCACGAAGCGTGGGGGGTTCGAGGGGGGGCATTTCTGACTAGTTTAGCCAGACCCATGCGTCGCCATGCAGAATGGCGACCCGCCGTCGGAAGAAAAAAAAGTGGTTCCCATCCTATTCCCTCCTACCCCCGACCTCACCTTTAGCCTCCTTATCCTAAAGCTCATGCCCCAAGCCCAAAACTAAAACCAGACCAAACCTGAACCCAAACCTGAACCTGAACCCAAACTCAAAGGTGTGTCCTGATGATAGTGAAGGGTGGAAGGTAACGTGGAGATGTGTCCCACCAAGCAACGGCCAAGGGAGCAGTGCAGGCAGTAGGGGAGGAGCCACTTCCAACGCTCTATTTGTTGTAACCAAGTTTAGCGGCAATCCGGGCGCTGGATTACACGGGTTTGTGTCTCTGTTGTTTTTTGTTGATTTTGTCTTGTTTTATGTCGATTTGTGTTGATTTTTCTTCATCTTGTTTTGTGTTTATTTGTTGTTCTTTTTGTCTTGTTGAGGGATGGATTCCACAGGTTGGTCTATGATCATTTGTGTATTTCTTGTTTTGTGTTGTTTTATCTTGTTTTGTTTTTGTCTTGTTTTGCGTTGATTTGTTGTTGTTTTTATCTTGTTTTGTTGAGCGATGTGTTTCATCATTAATGTCTTTCTTGTTTTGTTTTGTTGTTGTTGTTTTTGTCTTGTTCTATTAAGTACACAAACCTTTGGATGGATTCCAAAGGTTTGTGTACATGCTCATTTTTGTCTTTCTTATTTGTATCGATTTGCATTGTTTTTGTCTTGTTTTGATGAGTAATGGATTACACTGGTTTGTGTATCATCATTTGTGCCTTTCTTGTTTTGTGTTGATTTGTTGTTGTTTTTGTCTTGTTTTGATGAGCAATGGATTCCACAGGTGGGATGTGTATTATGAAGGATGAATCCCATGCCACCCCATCCTACCCTATCCCAACCAACCAACACAACACAACACAACCCTCACACCCTCCTCTTCTCACGCAGGTATGAGGAGCCAGAAGAAGAGATTGACAGTGTGCACAGTACTAGGGTTGATGCGCAAGATCGAGCCTTGGCCCTCTTTTTCAACAAAAACCCATGGGGCCTACCTAAGGACGAAGTACGGGACATGGACTACACACACGTGAGCGATGGACACCTGGGCGAAGTCCACCAGGTACCTTTAGGGGTTGGGGTGGTGGTGGTGGTGGTGGCTCAATACCATCACCAATATAAATACTCTCACCAATACAAATACCAGCACCAATACAAATACCAATTCCAATAACTGTCAGCCTGCCCCCATCAACTAGCTAGACTGACATGCACACCCTAAGTCCCATGCCCAGTAGGTGGACGCAACACCAAAACCCATACCAATACCAGTCAGCCAGCCGCCATCAACAAGTTAGACTGACATGCACACCCTAACGTCCCATACCCAGTAGGTGGATGCAACACCAATACCAACATCAACACCGACAACAATACCAATACCAATACTGACAACAATGCCGATACTATTACTGGCACCAATACCAACACCAAGTCCAACACCAAGACACATACCCATACCAATACCAGTCAACCGGCCACCATCAACAAGTTAGACTGACATGCAAACCCTACCGTCTCATACACTGTAGGTAGAAGCAGATGGAGAGATTTGGAAGGTGGAGATTTATATGGATAGCATGAAGCCTAACTCGGTGCAGCATGGTCATGGTAATGGTGATGAGGAAGAGGAGGAGGATGATGATGAGGGGGAGGAGGAGGAGGAGGATTAGAATTTGGTACCTGGTGGTAGAGATGGTGGCGGTGATGATGATGATGCATGGGTATGGTGATGGTAGTGATGGTGACAGTGATGATGTTGAGCATGGGGATGATGAGGATGGTGTAGCATGGGGGTGATGGTGAAGGTGTTGATGATGATGATAATGATGATGATGATGATGATGATGATGCATGGATATGGTGATGGTAGTGATGGTGGCGGTGATGATGATGAGCATGGGGATGGTGAGGATGGTGCAGCATGGGGATAGGGATGATGGTGGCGGTGACGGTGTTGATGATGGTGATGATGATGATGATGCATGGGTATGTTGATGATAGTGGGTGGCGGTGATGATGATGAAGAGGATTATGATTGTGGTTATGGACATTAATTATAATTTGCCCATACGGATATCATAATTCCAAGGTCTGAGACTTGACGCCATGTTTGATTCCATGTGAGGTTGTTGGAAAATATGACAATAATATACAAATTTTAAAAACCTCAAATAATCATAATGATTATAGACTATCTGGAGGGGCTATAAACAAGGACTATAAGATCTGTTCTCCAGCATAGTAAAGTTGAACTTTGTGTGATGGATAGATGCTAGCTAGTTGTTGGCAATGTTAAATAGCAGTATTTGATCAGACAACTTCTGGAATTTTGGACCTGCAATTGGTTTGTAATATAGCTTGATATAAAAGACCCCCCCACCCCCCCACCCCACCCACCCACACCCGCCCCCTCCCTCCCCGGATATGAGGAGCGGGCTTGTCCTGGGTACATGGTCTGTCTAAGCTATAACAATGTAATTTATATATAGTCTCCATCTTTAAATTGTTTTAGAGCGCTCATATCACCCCCCCCCCCCCTTTCTAACCCTGTGGGGGGATGATGCCAGCTCAGATGAGGTACGTAAAAGGGGGGCTACGCCCACACAAGCACACCCTGGTGGCACAGATGTGGCGGCGCAAAGGGGGGCTACGCCCACACTAGCACACCCTGCTAGTACTAGTGACGTGGCAAGAAGGGGGGCTGCGCCCACACATGCACACCCTGATGGTGCGGCTGAGGTGGAGAGAAGGGGGACTACGCCCACACTAGCACACCCTGCCATACAGGAGTACAGGAGTACAGGAGTACAGGAGAGGTGGCGAGAGGGGGGGCTGCACCCACATATGTACCTCTTTTACTTGTCCCCAGGTCTAGAGAAATGTTCCTCTCTTCCTCTGCCATTTTAGGGGCATGCCCCTTACCCAGTGAATCCAGTTCCCAGAAAAAAGTACAGAGGGGGCTGTGCCCATAGAGACCCCAATCCAGAGCACTCTCTTTAAGAAGAGAATCGGTACGAGCCCTGCTTGTACTGCATGCACCCCCGGCACTACAGTCTCCGATGGAGCTCGTGCAGGTGGGCGTGATGGAAGTGCTGTAGGCTATATGTCTGGGTCTAATGACAACGGGGGTGGTAGTGGCTATGATTTGACCAATGATGGTGTTGGTGGCTATTCTGATGGTGGTGGTAGTGATGGTGTTGGTGGCTATTCTCAAGGTGGTGGTAGTGGTGGTGGCTATTCTGTTGGTGGTGGCGGAAACGACTATGATGGTGTGATTAGTGATGGTGCAGGTGGTGGGGGTAGTAGTGGGCACTATTCTGATGGTAGTGGTGATGGTGGCAACTTCCCATCCAACACTTCAGGGCCAAGATCTCATCACACTGGGGTGCTCCTAGCTTGTGGTAGTCGTGGTGGTGGTGGTAATGGTGGTGGAGGTGGTAACATTCCATCCAGCAATTCGCGCTCAAGACCTTGTCCCAATGAGGTACTCCAAGCCGAGCTGATGGCTGACAGCTCAGCATCATTGGGCGACAGCGAGGCAAATTTGATGATGCTGACATTTACCCAAGGCATCAATGGTCGTGGTGGCTGCGGTGGTGGTGGTGGAGGTGGCAATATCCCATCTAGCACTTCAGGCTCAAGACCTCGTTCCTCTGAGTTACTCCAAGCCCAGCTTATGGCTGACAGGTCAGCATCATTTGGCGACAGCGAGGCAAATTTGCTGATGCTGGCATTTAGGCAAGGCATCGAAGTCAGGATGGCATGCCAGGCTGGTGAGCAGCGTGGGCAGGGCACGCGAAGGCAAGTGGATATGGAGGAGTGGTACAGCTCTCCAAGTGGCAGTACAAGCGGCAGTGATGACGAGGGGTTGGAGCTTCCAGGCAGCTGCCTGGGAGCTTCCGAGATGTACAGCAGTACAAATTGGAGGGGCTATAAGGTTGAGCGGAAGGGTAAGGGGGAGATGCTGAGCAGATGCAGTAATAGGGCTGAGGACAAGAGGATGGAGGAGAAGGAGGAGAAGCTGCATGGAAGCTGCAGTGATAGTGCCGAGGAAGAGAGGAAGGAGGGGGAGAAGCTGTATGGAAGCTACAGTGATAGTGATGAGGAGGAGGAAAAGGAGGAGAAGCTGCGTGGGAGCTACAGTGATAGTGACGAGGAGAAAGAGAAGCTGCACGAAAGTTACAGTGATAGTGATGAGGGGGGGGAGAAGCTGCACGGAAGCTACAGTGACAGTGACGAGGGGGGGGAAAAGCTGCATAAAAGCTTCAGTGACAGTGACGAGGAGGGGGAGAAGCTGCATGGAAGCTTCAGTGATAGTGACAAGGAGGAGAAGAAGCTGCACGGAAGCGACAGTAATAGTGACGAGGAGGGGGGGAGGAGGAAGAGGAAGAAGAGGAGCTAGAGAGTAGCTGTGGTAGCGTCTGTAGCTCTTGCTGTGATGGAGTTAGCGACGGCCCAAGATTCCGACCTGTGCCATGTACCTCAGAGCTGGCTGCTGAGCTGGCAGATGAGCTGGCTGATGGAAGCAGTACATGTGGCTCATGTGATTTCTGTCTCTAAGTGCCCAGGAAATTGGGAATATTATAATTCCTATCCTTTGCATTCTTTTTGGTTACCGGTACGAGAGGCTAGTTGTAAGGCCCCTACCCCCTACTCCACCCGTACACCCACCACCCACCACTCCGCCTAAGTTCTCTCTTACTCTGTATTCTCCCATCTCTTCCTCCGCTACCAGGAGGATAGTTGTAAGATCCCATCCCCCACCCCATTCCACCCCTCCAACCCTAGCCCCCACACACAACCCAACCCCACTCACCCCGCCCCCGTTCACTCTTCCTCTGTCTTTTCCCATCTCTTCCTCCAGTATACATATGATAGTTGTAGGACCCCACCCCAATCCCCCCTCCACCCCACCACCCACCCCTCCAACCTTACCCCACCCCGCCCCCGTTCTCTCTTCTTGTCTTTTCCCATCTCTTCCTTTACTAGCAAGAGGATAGTTGTGAGACCCCACCCCCACCCCCCTCCACCCACCCCGCCCCCGTTCTCTCTTCCTCTGTATTTTCCCATCTCGTCCTCCACTATATATATAATAGTTGGAACTTGAACTTGAGCTCGGTTACATGTAGGGATCGGAAACATGATATCAAATGATCAGTGCGCGGTTGGCTTGAAACATCAGATGACGGCAAGTGACGGCATAACTTACATGGCTCCAGCCTGTACAGCTACTCACCATGTTTGGCAGTATTTAAATAAATTCAAATACCGGTAGTTGCAAGACCCCCTCGTAAGTTGTGGTGTGGGCTTGTCTTGCGTCAAAACTGGCCTTCCTATGACAATTGTAACGCAACGCAGGTATTCCCTATCTCTATCCACTGTCTTGAACTTGAACTTGGTTACATAGCTTAACTACAGCACCATAAACATATCTATACCCTTATATTTGAATTCTCCTTGCTGTCCTATTTGCTCTCGCCTCCTGACTCTATTGTTAACTCGCCAAAGCTCCTGGTTTGAATTTCAAATTGTTTTAAAGCAAGCTTGGGCAGACTACTAAGTAAACGTGTAACAGTAACGTGTAAGGGAAACGACGATTTGCCAACTGGATTTTAGGTCTCAACTTGAATCAGTCCAAGCCAGGAACCCCTTTGCCAAGTTAGTTTTGCCATGCTTTTATGAGACACGCTTTTAGGGGGAAATCACATTTGCCAATACTTAATCTTGCCAATTCTTAAGGCGAGTAAAATGGGACAATGGGTACCGGACTGGGTGATTCAATGATATTGCTGTTCGTCTGAACCCCCTTTTACCAACGGCAAGGCAACTACCCCGGGCCGTGATATGCTTTCTGGTAGGTACCGTATTCGTCGGCAAGTGCTATACAGCTTCGCAAGCGACGTAACAAATTGGCGGAGAGGCTTTCTCGACGGAGCGACAGGTGGCAACGGAAGCGAGTTAATTACGAGACCGTTGGCTGACGTGTCGGGCTTCATCTCGGTCAGACGGTCGCGGTCGGTCGGACAAAAAGGTAACCCTGGGGGCTCCCGCCCCCTTGAAGAGGGGGCTCCGCCAAAAATATCTTAAGAAAATTCTCCCCCAACTTGCAGCTATGGCTTGCATCGCGGGGGGAGAGGGAGGGGGGGGGCAGTCCCTGCCCTGGGGGCCGTCCCCCCTACATCGCAGCACGCGCAGCACGTAGCACGGCGGACATGATTATAAAAAAGGAACTTGGTCTGAAATCGATCCACAGTTTCGCACGCAAAATCAAGAGCGCTGCTTCAAACTTTTCTTTTCCTGCTGCACGCTCTCAACCCAACATCCTCCTCGCCACGGTGAGTTCCCTGTGGTTGATCACTTAAGAAGCAACCTTATACGTGTTACCCCGTCGAACGCGTTACCCCCCGCTTCCCCGCCCACGTCCAATCTGCTTGCCGGTTGGAGTCGTCTTGCATCTCGGGTTGAGCAGGCTTGTTGCTAACAGGAGAAATTTCGTCAGGACGATATTAACCTATCCCCCAGGAAGATATGAAACACCCCACCTCACCCCACGACCCCAACCCCCAAGAACCCCCACCCCCACCTCCACCCCCACCTTCCCCACCCCATGTTCCCAACCCAACCCAACCCAACATCTACAACATCTAACATCTACAACATCTAACATCTAACATCCACATCCGCATTTACATCCACACCCTCACCCCCAACCCCACCCGATCCCACCCCACCTTACTCCCCCTCCTCCCCTACCTCTTTCCCTCTGGCCATCCATCCAGCTGCACCAGGATGGCCCGCACAAAGCGAACTGCCGTGCAAAAAAATGGGCAAGAGGTGACAGCAGAAGGCGCAACAGCAGTGAGGTGCGAAGTTGTGATTTTTGTGATATGAATTTGAATGTATGAATTATTCTAGGAGATTGCCAATAGGCAAGGCGCAACAGCAGCGAGGTTCGATCACGATGCACTTTATGAGGGTCCTCGGCACCCTTTTCTGCAAAGTTTTTCTTTTCGGCTACGAGCAGCAGCTTCTAGGCAGCTCCCCTGGCTGGCTAATCACCCAAACCTAAGGCAACCTAGTGCACCTTGAAGCTGACGCAGCAGCTTCGTTCTAGGCAGCTCCCCTGGCTGGCCAATCCCCCAAACCTAAAGCAACCTATTACACCTAGGAGCTAACGTAATCAGCTTTCTGGCGCAGCTTCAATTTTGAGGCTTAGCCCAGGGGCTGGCTCAGGGAGCTGCCTAGAAGCTGGTGCTAGTAGCCGGAAAGAAAAGAGTGCTTTTCTGAACCCATTCTGCACCCTTTCAAGACGAATAAAAGGGTGCCGGAGAACCCCCCGATTTGCAATACAGATAAAATGGGTGTTAGAGTTTAGGGGTGTTCCATCTTTTAAAATGCACTTGTATGTGCTCTTGCACAAGAGAGAGGGCAACAGAGAGGGCGAGGGGCACAAGGGGCAACATCAGTCAGGTGCGATCAAATAAAATGGTTGTTAGAGTTCAGGGGTATTGCATCTGTTAAAAATGCAGCGTCGTTAAGTGGCTTCGCCTAGGGGTGTGATGTCTATACACATGTAGTTATAGTTGCTTTGTTACACATTTGCGGGGGAAGATGGGCAATTTCATACCCCATTCATGGGAGTGAATTCATCCCCCATGGGTTAGTTGGATAAGTTTATCCCCCACAGGTAGCTGGGGGTAAGTGTAACCAATGAGGATAACGTGGTGACCGATAGGGGGACGTGAGGATCGGTATCGCTCACACTTCACCCCCTTACGAAAGACCGACGCCCACTATCGGTGTGCACGTCCGGACCGGCCAGGTCCCCTTCCGTCCAAGGAGATGTCCTTAGGCAGGCGACCTGCACTTTGGTTCTAGCGGGGATCGGGCTCGGGGTGCTTGAGCAAAGATTCGTTCCAAGCAGGCCCTCTCCAACTCCGCCAATGTAAACCAACGAGTGATAAATAAAGTGTTGGCCGCTAGGGACGCGAGGATCGTTACGCTCCACCTAAGTTCATCCCACATTTGGGGGGGGAGGATATGACTCTACATTTGTACTATGGATAAGATCATTCCCAATTCAGATCCAAGTCAACCAAAGGAACGAAGCGTCCCCCTGCCTGACTTCTCACTACCATCATTCCCCATTCGGAGCCAAGCCAAGTCTTACTACCCTCATCCGACATGCAGGTCCAATCCCAGTCTTACTATGTTCATTCCCCATTCAGATCCAAGTCAACCAAAAGAAGCGTCCCCCCTGCCTGACTTCTCACTACCTTCATTCCCCATTCGGATCCAAGCCAAGTCTTACTACCCTCATCCGACATGCAGGTCCAATCCCAGTCTTACTATGTTCATTCCTCATTCAGATCCAAGTCAACCAAAGGAAGCGTCCCCCCTGCCTGACTTCTCACTACCTTCATTCCCCATTCGGAGCCAAGCCAAGCCTTACTATGTCCATCCCCCATTCAGGTCCAATCCCAGTCTTACCATGTTCATCCCCCATTCAGATCCAAGCCAACCAAAGGAAGGGCCCACCCTTCCTGACTTCTTACTACCTTCATTCCCCATTCGGAGCCAAGCCAAGTCTTACGAACTAACTTCATCCCCCTCTCAGGGCCAAGCCAACGAAAGTAAGCGCACCCCCTGCCTCGAGGGCCAAGCCAACCAAAGTAAGCGCACCCCCTGCCTCGAGGGCCAAGCCAACCAAAGTAAGCGCACCCCCTGCCTCGAGGGCCAAGCCAACCAAAGTAAGCGCACCCCCTGCCTCGAGGGCCAAGCCAACCAAAGTAAGCGCACCCCCTGCCTCGAGGGCCAAGCCAAAGCAAAGCGCAAAGCAGCTTAAAGCTCAAAAGACACAACAGGCCAAGGCTGCCCCCAAGGCAGGCGGTACAAGCGGTACGAGAAGTGTGCCTGCCAGTGGAAGTGGTGCCACATTCGTTGTATCCTCCATGTTTGGATACCCACCTGATGGATGGCACAGGTAGGACTCAAGGGGGACTAATGAACAGGACACACTAGCAGGCAGATGTACAAGCGGTACGGGAAGTGTTAGATCATGCTGGGGAGGTGTTGTTTTATACAGGAATATAAGGTCATACAGCTATAGCCACGCCTCGGTGTACAGTCAAGCAAACCTACTAAACACTAACCTCTAGGGCTGACCCTCCACCTGCAGAAGCCCCTGGGATATTTTCCCCGCTATATATAGCGATCGCTGTTTGTGATCCCGTTTTGGCCCCCATTGCCGCCATAAAGACCCCCCCCTGCCCACACACACACAATATGCCCTAAATGGCCCTAAAAAGCTATTAAATATGTGAAAAGCTGTATAATCGCTGTCCCTGGAGGAAGCTTAAGACCATGAAGGTAGAAACAACCCACTTTCATATTTTAACAAACAAATCCCTGAGAAGCCCCCCAAAAGTTAGAAGCCATGGTGTCTTTGCAACAGCCATTGATGCACAAGCGCATGCTGGGGAGGTGTTGTTGTAAACAGGAATATTGGATAAATAAGCCATTAAGCCTGCCCCCCCACCTGCACCCGCACACCCTCCAGCTATTGCCCCCCAGACATGAAGCACCATGGTGTCTTTGCAACGGCGGCTGAAGCACAAGACCATGCTCATGAGATTTTATATAAAAAGAACCCTTGGGGGTTGGAGGAGGAGGAGATTGAGGAGAAGATGGAGACTGGATACAAATCCATGGGCCCTATGGGGGGGGACTATGAGGTGAGTGTTAGTTCTCATTACACATTCAAGGGCCCTAAGGGGGGAAAGTATGCGGTGAGTGCTTAGTAGAAGAAGCCTTGGTGTTAATCCGGTAAATCAGTTAATCATATATTTAAGAGGGCTGGGAGATAAAGGACAAGATGGACTGCCACTACTCAAGCAGGGTCCCTATGGGGGTGGAAAGTTTGAGGTGATTGTTTGCCCACTACCCCACCCCATCCCCCAACCACCCCACGGGATAAAGGACAGGATGGACTGCCATTACACAAGCAGGGGCCCTATGGGGGGAGAGTATGATGTGAATGTTTGCCCACCACCCCACCCCATCCCCCAACCACCCCACGGGATAAAGGACAAGATGGACTGCCACTACAAAAGCAGGGGCCCTATGGGGGGAGAGTATGAGGTGAGTGTTCAGTATATGAAGCCTTAGTGTTAATCATGTATTGTAGAGGGCTGGGGGGGATTAAGGCAGTTCTTGTTGACCGCCAGCTAAACACCTGCAGGCACACCCACATGCCCCCCCCCCCCCCCCCCCTGGATAGGGTTTAGTGTAAGAAGCCTCTTGGTGTAAATTAGGTCTTTAAGAGGGCTGGGGGATGGTGGTGGTGGTAGTGATGGTGGTGGTGGTGGTATAACAGTATAAACAAAGCGGTAGATTCCTGATGAAAGGAAATAATAGGAATGGATCTCGGTCTTTAAGAGGCCTGGGGGGTATAGGACAAGATGGCCTGCTACTAAACATCCAGGGGCCCTAAGGGGGGAGAGTATGGGGTGAGTTTTTGCCCACCACCCCACCCCATCCCCCAACCACCCCACGGGATAAAGGACAAGATGGCCTGCCACTACACATCCAAGGGCCCTATGGGGGGAGAGTATGAGGTAAGTGTTTGTTATCTAGTCGGGGGGTAGCTTAAGGCTAGAAGTGACACTTGCCACAAAGAAATGGGCATTAAAACGAAGTTATTACTTTTTCGGACAAGCTGAGTAGAAATTGCATACGTTGAATTCTAAAATCTTTCTGACCATATAGAAGGACCCCCTTTGACATGCCCATGGCTTCCCATCTTATACCCTCCTACCCCTTACCTCACCTACAACCTCCTTATCCTAAATCTCAAGCCCCAAACCGAAACCACAATTCGAACCCCAACTCAAACCCAAATCCAAATTCAAACCCAAATTCAAACCCCAATTCAAACCCAAATCCAAACCCCAATTCAAACCTCAATTCAAACCCAAATCCAAACCCCAATCCAAACCCCAATTCAAACCCAAACCCAAATTCAAACCCCAATTCAAACCCCAACCCTAACCCAAATTCAAACTTAAACCGAAAAACAAATTCAAACCGAAACCCACACCCAAACCTAAATCCAAACCCTAACCCAAATTAACATTCAAACCCAAACTCAAACCCAAACCCAAGTGACATGACCATGCCTTCACATCACTGTTTTTTCTTGCGACGCGTCGCTAATTCAGTGACTCGGTGCGATTCCAGTGCGACGGGCTGCCCCCCGAACCCTGGGGAGCGCAAAGCGCAGTGCCAGAGGTGTTTGGGGGGCGTTTCTGACTAGTTAAGCCAGACCCATGCGTCGCCATGCAGCGACGGAATGTCGACCCGCTGTCGGAAACAAAACAGTGGTTCCCATCCTATACCCTCCTACCCCTAACCTCAGCTATAGCTTATGCCCCAACACCAAAACCAAAACCAAACCTAAACCCAATCCTGAACCTGAACCTGTACCCAAACTCAAAGGTGTGTCCTGAAGATAGCGAAGAGTGGAAGGTAATGTGGAGACACGTCGCACCAACCAACGGCCAAGGGAGCAGTGCAGGCAATAGGGGAGGCAATTGACCCCTCGGCTAGCTTCACCAGGTACCTTCAGGGATTGGGTTGTTGTTGTTGTTGTTGTTGGTGGTGGTGGTGGTGGGTGGTGGTGGCAATGGACCACTCGGCTAGCTTCACCAGGTACCTTTAGGGATTGGGTTGTTGTTGTTGTTGGTGGTGGTGGGTGGTGGTGGCAATGGACCACTCGGCGAGCTTCACCAGGTACCTTTAGGGGTTCGGGTGGTGGTGGATGGTGGTGGTGGTGGCAATGGACCCCTTACACAAAGCAGCGACCCAGGCCTGGCCAGTTTGGTGGCAAGCCAACTGCCCTTGCTTTTCGTCCTAGGACGTGGGACCTCTTACACAAAGCAGCACCACCGAGGGTCCAGAAAGAAATGTGGAGAAATTACTACGTATGTATATTACAGTCCAGGGGTAGCCAAATCAGCTCTAAGGACTTGCCCAACCACGGAAAATCTGGTTGAAAGAATTACTTTACGCACTAGTCCCCACAACGCCATGTTTGGATGTATGGTACAGTAAGGGTAGCCAAATAGGCTGTAAGGAATTGCCCAACCACGGAAAATCAAGCTCAACTCTAGATCAGGGTACTACAAAGCGCGCGCGGCAGCGCGATTTCGCGCACGCTTTTCAAGCCCCACTGCGTGTTTCGCGCAGTTTTTTCATCCCCCTGTGGGCACAGCGCGCAGTTTTTGAGCTTTTTCTACAAAGCGCTGACCAATTTGACGTTTGTGCGCTTTTAGAGCTGACCAATTTGACAAAATGTAGTACCCTGCTCTAGATTACCAGGAGGGTCTGGCTGAAAGAAACACATTACGCACTAGTCCCCACCACGCCATGTCTGTATGTATGGTACAGTTTGGGTAGCCAAATAGGCTGTTAGGAATTTACCAGCCTAGAACAATCAAGCCCGACTCTAGCTTACCAGGAGGGGCTAATTTAAAGAAGCACTAAAGTAATGATAACGCCTGGTAGAGCGTGGTATTAAGGGAGCCCCGTCTTATGGCGGTAGGGGACGGGATGCTAGTTTACCTGGACAAAGCTACCATGGCGGTTGACAGCGACCGCGAAAACTAAAGCGCACCTGTAGGGATTTAAACCCCGCGCCTTCATTGATTCAGTGAGCTCTACCAATAAGCCATTCGTTGAAACGTGATGAAACACTAAACAAATACCTTCAGGATTTCTGCCGCCGTCGCATGGCAGCCCGAGCTCAGGTGCAGCAGCGCTCTGTGAAAACAAATACCCACAGTAGCCTTCCCCAACGCAAGCAAACTTGAGGTCTCTCTTAACTCCACGCCTGGTTGTAAGTTGTAAAGATTTACATATGTCAACTATATACTAGGCTTGTTCAAAAGTCCCTGTGCTGACGAAAATTAATTGGGCTAACAAGCTTTTCCGTACCTGTAGCCATCCACACTGGGCTATTTGGGGAATTCTCGTCGCCAACTTACTGCGCTACACTTCATCTTTCTCCAATACCCGAGCCAGGTCCTGTGGAAGAGCTTTTATTTTTGATCTATACCTCGTGGTTTCGGCCGTTTTTGTATTTCGCCGCTTTCAAGCCCCCGCGAGCATGTCGTAGCATGGTGGGATTCAAGTGCTTCCCGCATAGTTGGTATACCAGACTCATGTTGCATGCACAGGATACACCAATTCAAATCTGAACTGTCTCTTGGGGATGGGGTTCCATGCAAGGTGCCAAGTGCTCATGTAGGATACTAGGGAAATAAGATAGAGAGGAACAATCAAACAAGCAATCACTCAAATAAAACAAACAAAAACCTCCGCAATCTGCTGATCTGCCTTCTTAGTATCGTATTGCTTCTTGTACAGGTGGAGGGGCTGAAGAGGGTTGTGGAGGACATATACTCAGGCAGGCAAGGGGGTCTTAGGACAATGAGGCATGACCCCCACCCTGGCCAAGCCCAAATAGTCATCGACCCCAAAATGGGCAAAGACAAGAGGTCGGTGCCCAAGAAGGGCCACGACACTGGCAGTACAAGCAAAGCAAGGGGGTCTGTGCCCAAAGAACGCAAGGATGTAGGCAGTACAAGCAAATGCAGGGGGTCTGTGCCACAAGAGGGCAAGGATGCAGGCTGTACAAGCAAAGGCAGGGGGTCTGTGCCCAAAGAGGGCAAGAATGCAGGCAGTACAATCAACTGCAGGGGTTCTATGCCCAAAGAGGGCAAGGATACAGGCAGTACAATCAACTGCAGGGGGTCTGTGCCCAAAGAGGGCAAGGATGGAGGCAGTACAAGTAAAGTCAGGGGGTCTGTGCCCAAAGAGGGCAAGGATGCAGGTAGTACAAGCAAAGTCAGAGGGTCTGTTCTCAAACAGGGAAAGGATGCAGTCAGTACAAGCAAGGTCAGGGGATCTGTACCCAAAGAGGGCAAGGCTCCATGCAGTACAAGCTTTCACATGGGCCAGTCACCGCCTCAGGGTTAGGTTTGATGATGAGTCAGCTATCCAGGAAAGAGGGGGGCCTTGTCTAGCGGGGGCCCTCCAGGTGGGGTGGCCTTTTCCAGAGGTTACCCACCAGGTAGGAGAGCGGTATGGGTTAGGGTCCATGTCCAGACCAATCTATGCTTGTGCCCCACCCTCTCCTCCAGTGAGTGGGGACAGTACATGCCCAGGCGCAGCCCCCCCCTATCTAAACCTGTGGGGGGATGATGCCAGCTCAGATGAGGTAGGTAGAAGGGGGGCTACGCCCACATCAGCACACCCTGCCAGCACAGGAGAGGTGGCAAGAAGGGGGGCTACGCCCACACAAGCACACCCTGATGGTACGGGTGTGGTGGCGCAAAGGGGGGCTACGCCCACACTAGCACACTCTGCCAGTACTAGTAAGGTAGCAAAAAGGGGGGCTGCGCCCACACATGCACACCCTGATGGTACGGGTGCGGCGAGAAGGGGGGCTAAGCCCACACTAGCACACCCTGCCAGTACAGGAGAGGTGGCAAGAAGGGGGGCTGCGCCCACGTATGTACCTCTTTTACTTGTCCCCAGGTCTAGAGAAATGTTCCTCTCTTCCTCTGCCATTTTAGGGGCATGCCCCTTACCCAGTGAATCCAGTTCCCAGGAGGAAAGTACAGAGGGGGCTGCGCCCAAAGAGACCCCAATCCAGAGCACTCTCTTTAAGAAGAGAATCGGTACGAGCCCTGCTCGCACTGCATGCACCTCCGGCACTACTGCATCCGATGGAGCTCATGCAGGTGGGCGTGATGGAAGTGATGTAGGCTGTTTGTCAGGGTCTAATGATAACGGGGGTGGTAGTGGCTATAATTTGACCAGTGATGGTGTCGGTGGTAGTGATAGTGTTAGTGGCTATTCTGGTGGCGGTGGTGGTGGTGGTAGTGGTGGTGCCTATTATGTTGGTGGTGGCGGAAACGACTATGATGGTGCAGGTGGTGGGGGTAGTAGTGGGCACTACTCTGATGGTAGTGGTGATGGTGGCACCTTCCCGTCCAACACTTCAGGGCCAAAACCTCATCACACTGGGGTGCTCCTAGCGTGTAGTAGTCGTGGTGGTGGTGGTGGTGGTGGGAGAGGAGGTGGCAATATTCCATCCAGCACTTGGCGCTCAAGACCTTGTCCCAATGAGTTACTCCAAGCCGAGCTGATGGCTGACAGCTCAGCCTCATTGGGCGACAGCGAGGCAAATTTGATGATGCTCACATTTACCCAAGGCATCATTGGTCATGGTGGCTACGGTGGAGGTGGTGGAGGTGGCAATATCCCATCTAGCACTTCAGGCTCAAGACCTCGTTCCTCTGAGTTACTCCAAGCCCAGCTTATGGCTGACAGCTCAGCATCATTTGGCGACAGCGAGGCAAATTTGCTGATGCTGGCATTTAGGCAAGGCATCAAAGCCAGGATGGCATGCCAGGCTGGTGAGCAGCGTGGGCAGGGCACGCGAAGGCAAGTGGATATGGAGGAGTGGTACAGCTCTCCAAGTGGCAGTACAAGCGGCAGTGATGACGAGGGGTTGGAGCTTCCAGGCAGCTGCCTGGGAGCTTCCGAGATGTACAGCAGTACAAATTGGAGGGGCTATAAGGTTGAGCATAAGGGAAAGGGGGAGATGCTGAGCAGATGCAGTGACAGGGCTGAGGACAGGAGGATGGAGGAGAAGGAGGAAAAGCTGCATGGAAGCTGCAGTGATAGTGCCGAGGAAGAGAGGAGGGAAGGGGAGAAGCTGCATGGAAGCTACAGTGATAGTGATGAGGAGGAGGAAGAGGAGGAGAAGCTGCGTGAAAGCTACAGTGATAGTGACGAGGAGGAAGAGAAGCTGCACGGAAGCTACAGTGACAGTGACGAGGAGGGGGAGAAGCTGCATGAAAGCTTCAGTGATAGTGACGAGGAGGAGAAGAAGCTGCACGGAAGCTACAGTAATAGTGACGAGGAGAGGGAGGAAGAGGAGGAGCTAAAGAGTAGCTGTGGTAGCGTCTGTAGCTCTTGCTGTGATGGAGTTAGCGACGGCCCAAGATTCCGACCTGTGCCATGTACCTCAGAGTTGGCTGCTGAGCTGGCAGATGATCTGGCTGATGGAAGCAGTACATGTGGCTCATGTGATTTCTGTCCGTAAGTGCCAAGGAAATTGGGAATATTATAATTCCTATCCATTGCATTCTTTTTGGTTACCGGTACGAGAGGATAGTTGTAATACCCCTCACCCCCTCTCCAACCCGACTCCCACCACCCACCACTCCGCCCCCGTTCTCTCTTACTCTGTATTCTCCCATCTCTTCCTCCGCTATCAATACCAGGATAGTTGTAAGACCCCATCCCCCACCCCACCCCTCCAACCCTAACCCCCACACACACCCCAACCCAACTCACCCCGCCCCCGTTCACTCTTCCTCTGTCTTTTCCCATCTCTTCCTCCACTATTAATATGATAGTTGTACCCCAATCCCCCCTCCACCCCACCCACCCCACCCCACCCCCCTCCAACCTTACCCCACCCACCCCACCCACCCCCCGTTCTCTCTTCCTCTGTCTTTTCCCATCTCTTCCTTTACTAGCAAGAGGATAGCTGTAAGACCCCACTCCCCCCCCCCTCCACCCACCCCGCCCCCGTTCTCTCTTCCTTGGTATTTTCCCATCTCGTCCTCCACTAGAAACATAATAGTTGGAACTTGAACTTGAGCTTGGTTTCATGTAGGGATCGGAAACATGATATCAAATGATGAGTGCGCGGTTGGCCTGAAACATCAGATGACGGCAAGTGACGGCATAACTTACATGGCTCCAGCCTGTACAGCTACTCACCATCTTTGGCAGTAACTTAATCTATTCAAATAGTTGCAAGACCCCCTCGTAAGTTGTGGTGTGGGCTTGTCTTGCGTCAAAACTGGCCTTCCTATGACAATTGTAACGCAACGCAGGTATTCTCTATCTCTATCCACTGTCTTGAACTTGAACTTGAACTTGGTTACATAGCTTGACTACGGCACCATAAACATATCTATACCCTTCTATTCTGAACGTCACACTTATCCCAAATGACCATGCTTGTGAGAAATGGCATAGAGGTATACTTAAACAAAAGATGGGTGTTTGCCAATCTACTACATCTAATATTATCATGGAAAAGCTGGGTAGAACCCCGTTGTGTTTTGCTTGGCTAAAACAAGCTTTGCGCTTCTGGAACAAGACAATATATTAAGAACCTGAGGATCTCATTAGAATGGCTCTTGAGGAATCTTTTGATTCCAACACTGGCTGGGTTCATGACTTACGTTGTGCTCTCCACAAGCTAGGATCAAGTAAAAACCTCGACATTTTGGAGGCTTTCGATATCGAAGGTATTATGTCTGAAGTTTTGGGGTCATGGAGGTTTAAGTACCCAAGTGACACCAATGCAGTCAGAGACATCCCTGATGAGAGAAGGGTTGGCTTTAAACGCCTCCGATACCAGAAATGGTTCGCAGCCAACAGCAATGATGAGAATGGCTTGATTCCCTTTACATCCGCTTTACATAAGTAGGATCAGGTTCGGTATATAGCACAGTTTAGAATGGGTTCCCATTGGCTGAACACAGAAAGAATGAAGGTGGTGGATAGAGCACACATCCCTCGTTCAATGAGACACTGCCAAATGTGTGGGTTCCAAAAACCTGAGGATGAAATGCATATGTTTGAGTGCCCTTTTTATAATGATATTCGCCTCCGCTACCAGAAGCTGTTTACAGATATTTATAGGCATGTCCATGAGGATACCGACTTAACCGCATGGAATGTGGAATTCTGCGATTCCACATTCAGAACCTTTATGAATGGAAATGGCACTAAGACTTTTTGGAGCGAGCAACCTAGCCGACTATCTTTCTACTTGTAGAAGAGCAAGACAGGAAGCCCTGGACTGCTTAGTGGCACCGTAATTTATTATCCCTTTTTTTCTTCATGACTTCTCATTTGTTAGCTTCTTACCTCCGCCACTGTAAGTGGTTGAGATCTGGATCCTGCTCTAGGGGGTTTAACACCTACGCCACCAAAACGGTGGTTGGGAGTTTGGTTTGTTTGTCCTCGATACACCCCTGATGTAATGGTTTTTTTTGCTTTGAGGGTGCTTTTTCTTTTTTTTAAAGCACAGAGTCTCATACACCCTCGCGGTGTCAAGTAGACTTTAACATGTAATGTAATGTAATATTTGAATTTTCCTTGCTGTCCTATTTGAACCGACAGCTACCTGTAATTATGTTCCAATTGCTTAAATCGTCCAAAGGTCTCACACTCTCGCCTCTTGACTCTAGTGTTGACTCACCTAAGCTCCTGATTTGAATTTCAAATGGTTTTACAGCAAGCTTGGGCAGACTGCTTATTGAATTTGTAACAATAATATGTAAGCAAACTACGATTTGCCAACTGAATTCAGGTCTCAACTTGAGTCAGTCCAAGCCATGAACCCCTTTGCCAAGTTAGTTTTGCCATATTTTTCTCAGACCCACTTTTAGGGGGGGGGGGGGGGGGGGGGGGGGGGGGGGGGGGATGATTCAATGTCATTGCTGTTCGTCTGAACCCACATTTTACCACCGACAAGGTAACTACCCCGGGCCATGATATACCTTATGCAAGGTACCGTATTCGTCGATAAGTTATTTGCAGTGTAGCAAGCGACGTTTAAAATTGGCGGAGAGGTGTTCGGCTGTTCGCGACGGAGCGACAGGTGGCAACGGAAGCGTGTTAGTTACGAGACCGTTGGCTGACGTGTCAGGCTTCATCTCCGTCAGACAGTAGCAGTAGGTCGCACAGACGGACAAATGGGTAACCCTGGGGGCTCCGGCAGGGTTTATTTTTACGTTTTTGAGCCCTTCCATCCCATAGCTATTCTGGTTCCGGAGCCGCTCCGTTTTGCTCATCCGTTTGGCGCACCCGGCAGTACAGCTGTTGTACCGAAGTCGCTACCCATGGATGGGCGGTAACAATCTCTCAATATTATTCTTTACAAATATTCAGCAGCATAATCCAAATGCAAGGATGATGGATCCATTGGAAATTGGACGCTGGTGCAAAATTGCAAGGAAACTGCATGAAAACATGCAAATTGCACGCACCCAACTTGTAGCTATGGCTTGCATCGCAGCCAGGGGAAGAGGGAGGGGGGCCGCCCCCCCCCCTGCATCGCAGCACGCATAGCACGTAGCACAGCGGGACATGATTCGAAAGCAAGAACCAGGTCTGAAATCGATTCACAGTTTCGCACGCAACATCAAGAGTGCTGCTCCAAATTGCATTATTCCGAGGTCCCCCTTTGGATTGCTTCATTCCTGCTGCACGCTCTCAACCCAACGTCCTCCTCGCTACGGTGAGTTCCCTCTGGTTGATAAGAAGCAACCTTACACGTGTTACCCCGTCGAACGCGTTACCCCCCCGCTTCCCCCCGTCCGATCCGCTTGCCGCTTGGAGTCGTCTTGCTTCTCGGGCTGTGCAGGCTTGTTGCAAACATGAAAAAATTCGCCAGGACGATATTAACCTATCCGCCAGGAAGATATGAAGCACCCCACCTCACCCCACGACCCCAACCCCCCACAAACCCCACCCCCAGTCCCCCACCCCCACTCAACCCAACCCAACCCAGCCCAACCCAAACCAAACCAAACCAAACCATCCCAAACCAAACCAAACCTTCCCAAACCAACAACCCCCCATCTCCATTCCCACCCGTACCGCCTCGCCCCATCCCCACGACCCCAATTCCCACGACCCAAATCCCCACGACCCACCCCGCCACGACCCGAACTCCTGCAACCCCAACCCCCATGTTCCCAACCCCTAACCCCTACCCCCACCCCATCCCACCTCACCCCTTTAACTACCTCCTGTCCCCATCCAGCCAGCCAGCCAGCCAGCTATCTAACATCTAACATCTAACATCCACATCCACATCTGCATTTACCTCCACACCCTCACCCCCACCCTCACCCCAATCCCACCCCACCTTCCCCCCTCACCTCCCCTACCTCTTTTCTTCGGCCATCCATCCAGCTGCACCAGGATGGCCCGCACAAAGATAACTGCCGTGCACAAAATTGGGCACGGGGCGACAGCGGAGGTCGCAACAGCAGTGAGGTGCGAAGTTGTGATTTTTGTAATATGAATTTCGAAAGTATAAATTATTCTAGGAGATTGCCAATAGGCAAGGCGCAACAGCAGTGAGGTGCGATCACGATGCACTTTTTGAGGGTCCTCGGCACCCTTGTCTACAATTTTTTCTTTTCGGCTATGAGCAGCAGCTTCTAAGCAGCTCCCCTGGCTGGCTAATCACCCAAACCTAAGGCAATCTAGCGCACCTTGAAGCTGACGCAGCAGCTTCTAGGCAGCTCCCCTGGCTGGCCAATCACCCAAACCTAAAGCAACCTAGTACACCTCGGAGCTAACGTAATCAGCTTTCTGGCGCTTCTAAAATTTTGAGGCTTAGCCCAGGGGCTGGCTTAGGTAGCTGCCTAGAAGCTGGTGCTGGTAGCCGGAAAGAAAAAAGTGCTTTTCTGAACCCATACTGCACCCTTTCAAGACGAATAGAAGGGTGCCAGAGACCCCCCAATTTGCGATGCAAAGAAAATGGTTGTTAGAGTTTAGGGGTGTTCCATATTTTAAATGCACTTGTATGTGCTCTTGCACAAGAGAGAGGGCAACAGAGAGGGCGAGGGGCACAAGGGGCAACATCAGTCAGGTGTGATCAAAGCACATGGTTTAACAACAAGAGTTTACAGGTATTGCATCTGTTAACAATGCACCTTAAGTGGCTTCACCTAGGGGTGTGATGTCTATACATATGTAGTTTTAGTTGCTTTGTTACACATTTGGGGGGGAGGATGGGTAATTTCTCACCCTATTCATGGGGGTAAGTTCATCCTCCATGGGTAAGTTGGGTAAGTTTATCCCCCATTGGTGGGTGGGGGTAGCTTCATCCCCCATTGAGATCCAAGTCAACCAAAGTAAGGGCCCCCCCTGCCTGACTTCGTACTGCCTTCATCCTACATGCAAGGCCAAGCCAAGTCTTACTACCTTCATCCCACATGCAGGGCCAAGCCAAGTCTTACTATGTTTATTCCCCATTCGGATCCAAGTCAACTGGAGGAAGCGCCCCCCTTGCCTGACTTCTTACTTCCTTCATCCCCCATGTGGTGGCAAGCCAAGCCAAGTCTTACTATGTTCGTCCCCCATTCAGGGCCTAGCCAACCAAAGTACCCCCCCCCCCCCCCCCCCCCCCCCCCCCCCCCCCTGCCTGACTTCTAACTACCTTCATCCCCCATTCAGGGCCAAGCCAAGTCTTACTATGTTCATTCCCCTTTCAGGGCCAAGCCAACCAAAGTAAGCGCACCCCCTGCCTGACTTCTTACTAACTCCACTCCCCATCCGCTGCCAAGCCAAGCCAAGCCTAACTATGTTCATCTCCCATTCAGGGTCAAGCCAACCAAAGTAAGTGCACCCCCTGCCTCGAGGGCCAGTCCAAAGCAAAGCGCAAAGCAGCTTAAGGCTCAAAAGACACACCAGGCCAAGGCTTCCTCCAAGGCAGGCGGTACAAGCGGTACGAGAAGTGTGCCTGCCAGTGGGAGTGGTGCCACATTCGTTGTATCCTCCTCGTATGGAAACAGTCCTAATGGATTTTACAGGTAGGACTCAAGGGGGACTTATGAACAGCACACACTAGCAGGCAGATGTGCAAGCGGTATGGGAAGTGCTAGATCATGCTGGGGAGGTGTTGTTTTATACATGAATATTAGGTCACTCAGCTATATCCACACCACGGTGTCCAGTCACACAAACCTACTAAACACTTACCACTCGGCCTGCCCCCCCACCTGCACACCCTCCAGCTCATGCCCCCCTGCCATAGCACGCCATGGTGCCTTCGCAACAGCAGCTCAAGCACAAGAGCATGCTCAGAAGGTGTTGTTTTAAACAGGAATATTGGGTCAATAAGCTATAGCCACGATGCCCAGCCACCCAAATCTACAAACCACTGACCACAAAGCCTGCCCCCTCACCTGCACACCCTCCAGCACATGCCCCCCAGCCATCACAAGCCATGGTGCCTTCGCAACAGCAGCTGAAGCGCAAGAGCATGCTGGGGAGACGTTATTTCGAACAGTAATCTTGGATTTTACAACCACAGCCACGGTGTCCAGCCACACCAACCTAGTAAACACTGACCATGAAGCCTGCCCCCCCCACCTGCACACCCTCCATCTCATGCCCCCCAGACATTAAACGCCACCGTGTCTATGCAACAGCAGTTCTAGCGCAAGAGCATGCTGGGGAGGTGTTGTTTTAAACATGAATCTTGGGCCACTCAACTACAGCCATGATGCCCTGCCACTCAAACTTAGTAAATACTAACTACGAGGCCTGCCCCTCACCTGCATCTGCACACCCTCCAGCTCATGCCCCCCAGACGTTGAACACCATGGTGTCTTCGCAACGCCAGCTGAAGCGCAAGACCATGCTCAGGAGATGTTGTTTTAAACAGGAATATTAAGTCAATAAGCTATTATTGCCACAATGCCCAGCCACACAAACCTACTTAACACTAACCACGAAGCCTGCCCCTCCACCTGTACCCGCACACCCTCCAGCTCATGCCCCCCAGCCATTGCAAGACATGGTGTTTTCGCAACGGCGGCTGAAGCACAAGCACATGCTCGGGAGGTTTTCTATAACAAGAACCCTGAGGGCGGGAAGATGAAGAAAAATAAAACTGACTACAGATGCAGGGCCCCTAAGGGGGGGGATTATGAGGTGAGTGTTTAGTGTAAGAGGCCTTGGTGTTAATCCGATATTTAAGATGGCTGGGGGATAAAGGACAGAATGGACTGCCACTACACATCCAGGGGCTCTATGGGGGGAGAGTATGAGGTGAGTGCTTAGTATAAGAAGCCTTAGTGTTAATCAGTTAATCAGGTCCATAAGAGGGCTGGGGGATAAAAGACAAGATGGCCTGCCACTACACATCCAAGGGCCCTATGGGGGGAGAGTATGAGGTAAGTGTTTGTTATCTAGTCCGGGGGTAGCTTAAGGCTAGAAGTGACATTTGCCACAAATAACTGGGCATTAAAACGAAATTAATACTTTTTTGACAAGCTGAGTAGAAATTCCATCCGTTGAATTCTAGACTCTTTCTGACCCGTTAAATGGACCCCATTAACATGCCCATGGCTTCTAATCCTATACCCTCCTACCCCTTACCTCACCTAGAACCTCCTTATCCTAAATCTCAAGCCCCAAACCCCAAACCCCAATTCCAACCCAAACCCAAACCCAAGTGACATGCCCATGGCTTCCCATCCTATACCCTCCTGCCCCTAACGTCACCTATAACCTATTTATCCTAAATCTCAAACCCCAAACCCCAATTCCAACCCAAACCCAAACTCAGACCCAAGTGACATGCCCACGGCTTCCCGTCCTATACCCTCCTGCCCCTAACGTCACCTATAACCTCCTTATCCTAAATCTCAAGCCCCAAACCCCAATTCCAACCCAAACCCAAACTCAAACCCAAATGACATGCCCATGGCTTCCCATCCTATACCCTCCTGCCCCTAACGTCACCTATAACCAATTTATCCTAAATCTCAAACCCCAAACCCCAATTCCAACCCAAACCCCAACTCATACCCAAACCCAAATTCAAACCCAAACCCAAGTGACATGACCATGCCTTCCATCACTGTTTGTTTTCTTGCGACGCGTCGCTAGTTGAGAATCTCGGTGCGATTCCAGTGCGACTCGCCGCCCCCCGAACCTTGCGGAGCGCAAAGCGCAGAGCCCCGCGGGGTTCGGGGGGCATTTCTGACTAGTTTACCCAGACCCATGCGTGGCCATGCAGCAACGGAAATGGCGACCCGCCGTCGGAAAAACCAAGCAGTGTTCAAAACCACCCTATACCCTCCTAACCCTAACCTCACCTCTTTATCCTAAATCCCCAACCCAAAGACAAATTCCAACCCAAACCCAAGTGACATGACTATGCCTTCCCATCACTGTTTTTTTTCGTGTGGCGCGTCGCTAATTGAGCGGCTCGGTGCAACCCCAGTGCGATGCACTGCACCCTGAACCCTGCGGAGCACGAAGCGTGGGGGGTTCGAGGGGGGGCATTTCTGACTAGTTTAGCCAGACCCATGCGTCGCCATGCAGAATGGCGACCCGCCGTCGGAAGAAAAAAAAGTGGTTCCCATCCTATTCCCTCCTACCCCCGACCTCACCTTTAGCCTCCTTATCCTAAAGCTCATGCCCCAAGCCCAAAACTAAAACCAGACCAAACCTGAACCCAAACCTGAACCTGAACCCAAACTCAAAGGTGTGTCCTGATGATAGTGAGGGTGGAAGTAACGTGAGATGTGTCCCACAAGCACAGGCCAAGGGAGCAGTGGCAGGCAGTAGGGGAGGAGCCACTTTCCAACGCTCTATTTGTGTTGTAACCAGTTTAGCGGCAATCCGGGCGCTGGATTACACGGGTTTGTGTCTCTGTTGTTTTTTGTTGATTTTGTCTTGTTTTATGTCGATTTGTGTTGATTTTTCTTCATCTTGTTTTGTGTTTATTGTTGTTCTTTTGTCTTGTTGAGGGATGGATTCCACCAGGTTGGTCTATGATCAATTTGTGTATTTCTTGTTTTGTGTTGTTTTATCTTGTTTTGTTTTTGTCTTGTTTGCGTTGATTGTTGTGTGTTTTTATCTTGTTTGTTGAGCGATGTGTTTCATCATTATGTCTTTCTTGTTTGTTTTGTTGTTGTTGTTTTTGTCTTGTTCTATTAAGTACACAAACCTTTGGATGGATTCCAAAGGTTTGTGTACATGCTCATTTTTGTCTTTCTATTTGTATCGATTTGCATTGTTTTGTCTTGTTTTGATGAGTAATGGATTACACTGGTTTGTGTATCATCATTTGTGCCTTTCTTGTTTGTGTTGATTTGTTGTTGTTTTTGTCTTGTTTTGATGAGCAATGGATTCCACAGGTGGGATGTGTATTATGAAGGATGAATCCCATGCCACCCCATCCTACCCTATCCCAACCAACCAACACAACACAACACAACCCTCACACCCTCCTCTTCTCACGCAGGTATGAGGAGCCAGAAGAAGAGATTGACAGTGTGCACAGTACAAGGGTTGATGCGCAAGATCGAGCCTTGGCCCTCTTTTTCAACAAAAACCCATGGGGCCTACCTAAGGACGAAGTACGGGACATGGACTACACACACGTGAGCGATGGACACCTGGGCGAAGTCCACCAGGTACCTTTAGGGGTTGGGGTTGGTGGTGGTGGTGGTGGCTCAATACCATCACCAATATAAATACTCTCACCAATACAAATACCAGCACCAATACAAATACCAATTCCAATAACTGTCAGCCTGCCCCCATCAACTAGCTAGACTGACATGCACACCCTAAGTCCCATGCCCAGTAGGTGGACGCAACACCAAAACCCATACCAATACCAGTCAGCCAGCCGCCATCAACAAGTTAGACTGACATGCACACCCTAACGTCCCATACCCAGTAGGTGGATGCAACACCAATACCAACATCAACACCGACAACAATACCAATACCAATACTGACAACAATGCCGATACTATTACTGGCACCAATACCAACACCAAGTCCAACACCAAGACACATACCCATACCAATACCAGTCAACCGGCCACCATCAACAAGTTAGACTGACATGCAAACCCTACCGTCTCATACACTGTAGGTAGAAGCAGATGGAGAGATTTGGAAGGTGGAGATTTATATGGATAGCATGAAGCCTAACTCGGTGCAGCATGGTCATGGTAATGGTGATGAGGAAGAGGAGGAGGATGATGATGAGGGGGAGGAGGAGGAGGAGGATTAGAATTTGGTACCTGGTGGTAGAGATGGTGGCGGTGATGATGATGATGCATGGTTATGGTGATGGTAGTTGATGGTGACAGTGATGATGTTGAGCATGGGGATGATGAGGATGGTGTAGCATGGGGGTGATGGTGAAGGTGTTGATGATGATGATAATGATGATGATGATGATGATGATGATGATGCATGGATATGGTGATGGTAGTGATGGTGGCGGTGATGGTGATGAGCATGGGGATGGTGAGGATGGTGCAGCATGGGGATAGGGATGATGGTGGCGGTGACGGTGTTGATGATGGTGATGATGATGATGATGCATGGGTATGTTGATGATAGTGGGTGGCGGTGATGATGATGAAGAGGATTATGATTGTGGTTATGGACATTAATTATAATTTGCCCATACGGATATCATAATTCCAAGGTCTGAGACTTGACGCCATGTTTGATTCCATGTGAGGTTGTTGGAAAATATGACAATAATATACAAATTTTTAAAAACCTCAAATAATCATAATGATTATAGACTATCTGGAGGGGCTATAAACAAGGACTATAAGATCTGTTCTCCAGCATAGTAAAGTTGAACTTTGTGTGATGGATAGATGCTAGCTAGTTGTTGGCAATGTTAAATAGCAGTATTTGATCAGACAACTTCTGGAATTTGGACCTGCAATTGGTTTGTAATATAGCTTGATATAAAAGACCCCCCCACCCCCCCACCCCACCCACCCACACCCGCCCCCTCCCTCCCCGGATATGAGGAGCGGGCTTGTCCTGGGTACATGGTCTGTCTAAGCTATAACAATGTAATTTATATATAGTCTCCATCTTTGAATTGTTTTTAGAGCGCTCATATCACCCCCCCCCCCCCTTTCTAACCCTGTGGGGGGATGATGCCAGCTCAGATGAGGTACGTAAAAGGGGGGCTACGCCCACACAAGCACACCCTGGTGGCACAGATGTGGCGGCGCAAAGGGGGGCTACGCCCACACTAGCACACCCTGCTAGTACTAGTGACGTGGCAAGAAGGGGGGCTGCGCCCACACATGCACACCCTGATGGTGCGGCTGAGGTGGAGAGAAGGGGGACTACGCCCACACTAGCACACCCTGCCATACAGGAGTACAGGAGTACAGGAGTACAGGAGAGGTGGCGAGAGGGGGGGCTGCACCCACATATGTACCTCTTTTACTTGTCCCCAGGTCGAGAGAAATGTCCCTCTCTTCCTCTGCCATTTCAAGGGCATGCCCCTTACCCAGTGAATCCAGTTCCCAGAAAAAAGTACAGAGGGGGCTGTGCCCATAGAGACCCCAATCCAGAGCACTCTCTTTTAGAAGAGAATCGGTACGAGCCCTGCTTGTACTGCATGCACCCCCGGCACTACAGTCTCCGATGGAGCTCGTGCAGGTGGGCGTGATGGAAGTGCTGTAGGCTATATGTCTGGGTCTAATGACAACGGGGGTGGTAGTGGCTATGATTTGACCAATGATGGTGTTGGTGGCTATTCTGATGGTGGTGGTAGTGATGGTGTTGGTGGCTATTCTCAAGGTGGTGGTAGTGGTTGGTGGCTATTCTGTTGGTGGTGGCGGAAACGACTATGATGGTGTGATTAGTGATGGTGCAGGTGGTGGGGGTAGTAGTGGGCACTATTCTGATGGTAGTGGTGATGTGGCAACTTCCCATCCAACACTTCAGGGCCAAGATCTCATCACACTGGGGTGCTCCTAGCTTGTGGTAGTCGTGGTGGTGGTGGTAATGGTGGTGGAGGGTGGTAACATTCCATCCAGCAATTCGCGCTCAAGGACCTTGTCCCAATGAGGTACTCCAAGCCGAGCTGATGGCTGACAGCTCAGCATCATTGGGCGACAGCGAGGCAAATTTGATGATGCTGACATTTACCCAAGGCATCAATGGTCGTGGTGGCTGCGGTGGTGGTGGTGGAGGTGGCAATATCCCATCTAGCACTTCAGGCTCAAGACCTCGTTCCTCTGAGTTACTCCAAGCCCAGCTTATGGCTGACAGGTCAGCATCATTTGGCGACAGCGAGGCAAATTTGCTGATGCTGGCATTTAGGCAAGGCATCGAAGTCAGGATGGCATGCCAGGCTGGTGAGCAGCGTGGGCAGGGCACGCGAAGGCAAGTGGATATGGAGGAGTGGTACAGCTCTCCAAGTGGCAGTACAAGCGGCAGTGATGACGAGGGGTTGGAGCTTCCAGGCAGCTGCCTGGGAGCTTCCGAGATGTACAGCAGTACAAATTGGAGGGGCTATAAGGTTGAGCGGAAGGGTAAGGGGGAGATGCTGAGCAGATGCAGTAATAGGGCTGAGGACAAGAGGATGGAGGAGAAGGAGGAGAAGCTGCATGGAAGCTGCAGTGATAGTGCCGAGGAAGAGAGGAAGGAGGGGGAGAAGCTGTATGGAAGCTACAGTGATAGTGATGAGGAGGAGGAAAAGGAGGAGAAGCTGCGTGGGAGCTACAGTGATAGTGACGAGGAGAAAGAGAAGCTGCACGAAAGTTACAGTGATAGTGATGAGGGGGGGGAGAAGCTGCACGGAAGCTACAGTGACAGTGACGAGGGGGGGGGAGAAGCTGCATAAAAGCTTCAGTGACAGTGACGAGGAGGGGGAGAAGCTGCATGGAAGCTTCAGTGATAGTGACAAGGAGGAGAAGAAGCTGCACGGAAGCTACAGTAATAGTGACGAGGAGGGGGGGAGGAGGAAGAGGAAGAAGAGGAGCTAGAGAGTAGCTGTGGTAGCGTCTGTAGCTCTTGCTGTGATGGAGTTAGCGACGGCCCAAGATTCCGACCTGTGCCATGTACCTCAGAGCTGGCTGCTGAGCTGGCAGATGAGCTGGCTGATGGAAGCAGTACATGTGGCTCATGTGATTTCTGTCCGTAAGTGCCCAGGAAATTGGGAATATTATAATTCCTATCCTTTGCATTCTTTTTGGTTACCGGTACGAGAGGCTAGTTGTAAGGCCCCTACCCCCCTACTCCACCCGTACACCCACCACCCACCACTCCGCCTAAGTTCTCTCTTACTCTGTATTCTCCCATCTCTTCCTCCGCTACCAGGAGGATAGTTGTAAGATCCCATCCCCCACCCCATTCCACCCCTCCACCACTAGCCCCCACACACAACCCAACCCCACTCACCCCGCCCCCGTTCACTCTTCCTCTGTCTTTTCCCATCTCTTCCTCCAGTATACATATGATAGTTGTAGGACCCCACCCCAATCCCCCCTCCACCCCACCACCCACCCCTCCAACCTTACCCCACCCCGCCCCCGTTCTCTCTTCTTGTCTTTTCCCATCTCTTCCTTTACTAGCAAGAGGATAGTTGTGAGACCCCACCCCCACCCCCCCTCCACCCACCCCGCCCCCGTTCTCTCTTCCTCTGTATTTTCCCATCTCGTCCTCCACTATATATAATAGTTGGAACTTGAACTTGAGCTCGGTTACATGTAGGGATCGGAAACATGATATCAAATGATCAGTGCGCGGGTTGGCTTGAAACATCAGATGACGGCAAGTGACGGCATAACTTACATGGCTCCAGCCTGTACAGCTACTCACCATGTTTGGCAGTATTTAAATAAATTCAAATACCGGTAGTTGCAAGACCCCCTCGTAAGTTGTGGTGTGGGCTTGTCTTGCGTCAAAACTGGCCTTCCTATGACAATTGTAACGCAACGCAGGTATTCCCTATCTCTATCCACTGTCTTGAACTTGAACTTGGTTACATAGCTTAACTACAGCACCATAAACATATCTATACCCTTATATTTGAATTCTCCTTGCTGTCCTATTTGCTCTCGCCTCCTGACTCTATTGTTAACTCGCCAAAGCTCCTGGTTTGAATTTCAAATTGTTTTAAAGCAAGCTTGGGCAGACTACTAAGTAAACGGTGTAACAGTAACGTGTAAGGGAAACGACGATTTGCCAACTGGATTTTAGGTCTCAACTTGAATCAGTCCAAGCCAGGAACCCCTTTGCCAAGTTAGTTTTGCCATGCTTTTATGAGACACGCTTTTAGGGGGAAATCACATTTGCCAATACTTAATCTTGCCAATTCTTAAGGCGAGTAAAATGGGACAATGGGTACCGGACTGGGTGATTCAATGATATTGCTGTTCGTCTGAACCCCCTTTTACCAACGGCAAGGCAACTACCCCCGGGCCGTGATATGCTTTCTGGTAGGTACCGTATTCGTCGGCAAGTGCTATACAGCTTCGCAAGCGACGTAACAAATTGGCGGAGAGGCTTTCTCGACGGAGCGACAGGTGGCAACGGAAGCGAGTTAATTACGAGACCGTTGGCTGACGTGTCGGGCTTCATCTCGGTCAGGACGGTCGCGGTCGGTCGGACAAAAAGGTAACCCTGGGGGCTCCCGCCCCCTTGAAGAGGGGGCTCCGCCAAAAATATCTTAAGAAATTCTCCCCCAACTTGCAGCTATGGCTTGCATCGCGGGGGGAGAGAGAGGGGGGGGGCAGTCCCTGCCCTGGGGGCCGTCCCCCCTACATCGCAGCACGCGCAGCACGTAGCACGGCGGACATGATTATAAAAAAGGAACTTGGTCTGAAATCGATCCACAGTTCGCACGCAAAATCAAGAGCGCTGCTTCAAACTTTTCTTTTCCTGCTGCACGCTCTCAACCCAACATCCTCCTCGCCACGGTGAGTTCCCTGTGGTTGATCACTTAAGAAGCAACCTTATACGTGTTACCCCGTCGAACGCGTTACCCCCCGCTTCCCCGCCCACGTCCAATCCGCTTGCCGGTTGGAGTCGTCTTGCATCTCGGGTTGAGCAGGCTTGTTGCTAACAGGAGAAATTTCGTCAGGACGATATTAACCTATCCCCCAGGAAGATATGAAACACCCCACCTCACCCCAACGACCCCAACCCCAAGAACCCCCACCCCCACCTCCACCCCCACCTTCCCCACCCCATGTTCCCAACCCAACCCAACCCAACATCTACAACATCTAACATCTACAACATCTAACATCTAACATCCACATCCGCATTTACATCCACACCCTCACCCCCACCCCCACCCGATCCCACCCCACCTTACTCCCCCTCCTCCCCTACCTCTTTCCCTCTGGCCATCCATCCAGCTGCACCAGGATGGCCCGCACAAAGCGAACTGCCGTGCAAAAAAATGGGCAAGAGGTGACAGCAGAAGGCGCAACAGCAGTGAGGTGCGAAGTTGTGATTTTTGTGATATGAATTTGAATGTATGAATTATTCTAGGAGATTGCCAATAGGCAAGGCGCAACAGCAGCGAGGTTCGATCACGATGCACTTTATGAGGGTCCTCGGCACCCTTTTCTGCAAAGTTTTTCTTTTCGGCTACGAGCAGCAGCTTCTAGGCAGCTCCCCTGGCTGGCTAATCACCCAAACCTAAGGCAACCTAGTGCACCTGAAGCTGACGCAGCAGCTTCGTTCTAGGCAGCTCCCCTGGCTGGCCAATCCCCCAAACCTAAAGCAACCTATTACACCTAGGAGCTAACGTAATCAGCTTTCTGGCGCAGCTTCAATTTTGAGGCTTAGCCCAGGGGCTGGCTCAGGGAGCTGCCTAGAAGCTGGTGCTAGTAGCCGGAAAAGAAAAGAGTGCTTTTCTGAACCCATTCTGCACCTTTTCAAGACGAATAAAGGGTGCCGGAGAACCCCCCGATTTGCAATACAGATAAAATGGGTGTTAGAGTTTAGGGGTGTTCCATCTTTTAAAATGCACTTGTATGTGCTCTTGCACAAGAGAGAGGGCAACAGAGAGGGCGAGGGGCACAAGGGCAACATCAGTCAGGTGCGATCAAATAAAATGGTTGTTAGAGTTCAGGGGTATTGCATCTGTTAAAAATGCAGCGTCGTTAAGTGGCTTCGCCTAGGGGTGTGATGTCTATACACATGTAGTTATAGTTGCTTTGTTACACATTTGCGGGGGAAGATGGGCAATTTCATACCCCATTCATGGGAGTGAATTCATCCCCCATGGGTTAGTTGGATAAGTTTATCCCCCACAGGTAGCTGGGGGTAAGTGTAACCAATGAGGATAACGTGGTGACCGATAGGGGGACGTGAGGATCGGTATCGCTCACACTTCACCCCCTTACGAAAGACCGACGCCCACTATCGGTGTGCACGTCCGGACCGGCCAGGTCCCCTTCCGTCCAAGGAGATGTCCTTAGGCAGGCGACCTGCACTTTGGTTCTAGCGGGGATCGGACTCGGGGTGCTTGAGCAAAGATTCGTTCCAAGCAGGCCCTCTCCAACTCCGCCAATTGTAACCAACGAGGAAAACGTGGTGGCCGATAGGGGGACGCGAGGATCGTTATCGCTCACAGTAAGTTCATCCCACATTTGGGGGGGGAGGATATGACTCTACATTTGTACTATGGATAAGATCATTCCCAATTCAGATCCAAGTCAACCAAAGGAACGAAGCGTCCCCCCTGCCTGACTTCTCACTACCATCATTCCCCATTCGGAGCCAAGCCAAGTCTTACTACCCTCATCCGACATGCAGGTCCAATCCCAGTCTTACTATGTTCATTCCCCATTCAGATCCAAGTCAACCAAAAGAAGCGTCCCCCCTGCCTGACTTCTCACTACCTTCATTCCCCATTCGGAGCCAAGCCAAGTCTTACTACCCTCATCCGACATGCAGGTCCAATCCCAGTCTTACTATGTTCATTCCTCATTCAGATCCAAGTCAACCAAAGGAAGCGTCCCCCCTGCCTGACTTCTCACTACCTTCATTCCCCATTCGGAGCCAAGCCAAGCCTTACTATGTCCATCCCCCATTCAGGTCCAATCCCAGTCTTACCATGTTCATCCCCCATTCAGATCCAAGCCAACCAAAGGAAGGGCCCATCCTTCCTGACTTCTTACTACCTTCATTCCCCATTCGGAGCCAAGCCAAGTCTTACGAACTAACTTCATCCCCCTCTCAGGGCCAAGCCAACGAAAGTAAGCGCACCCCCTGCCTCGAGGGCCAAGCCAACCAAAGTAAGCGCACCCCCTGCCTCGAGGGCCAAGCCAACCAAAGTAAGCGCACCCCCTGCCTCGAGGGCCAAGCCAACCAAAGTAAGCGCACCCCCTGCCTCGAGGGCCAAGCCAACCAAAGTAAGCGCACCCCCTGCCTCGAGGGCCAAGCCAAAGCAAAGCGCAAAGCAGCTTAAAGCTCAAAAGACCCAACAGGCCAAGGCTGCCCCCAAGGCAGGCGGTACAAGCGGTACGAGAAGTGTGCCTGCCAGTGGAAGTGGTGCCACATTCGTTGTATCCTCCATGTTTGGATACCCACCTGATGGATGGCACAGGTAGGACTCAAGGGGGACTAATGAACAGGACACACTAGCAGGCAGATGTACAAGCGGTACGGGAAGTGTTAGATCATGCTGGGGAGGTGTTGTTTTATACAGGAATATAAGGTCATACAGCTATAGCCACGCCTCGGTGTACAGTCAAGCAAACCTACTAAACACTAACCTCTAGGGCTGACCCTCCACCTGCAGAAGCCCCTGGGATATTTTCCCCGCTATATATAGCGATCGCTGTTTGTGATCCCGTTTTGGCCCCCATTGCCGCCATAAAGACCCCCCCCCTGCCCACACACACACAATATGCCCTAAATGGCCCTAAAAAGCTATTAAATATGTGAAAAGCTGTATAATCGCTGTCCCTGGAGGAAGCTTAAGACCATGAAGCTAGAAACAACCCACTTTCATATTTTAACAAACAAATCCCTGAGAAGCCCCCCAAAAGTTAGAAGCCATGGTGTCTTTGCAACAGCCATTGATGCACAAGCGCATGCTGGGGAGGTGTTGTTGTAAACAGGAATATTGGATAAATAAGCCATTAAGCCTGCCCCCCCACCTGCACCCGCACACCCTCCAGCTATTGCCCCCCAGACATGAAGCACCATGGTGTCTTTGCAACGGCGGCTGAAGCACAAGACCATGCTCATGAGATTTTCTATAAAAAGAACCCTTGGGGGTTGGAGGAGGAGGAGATTGAGGAGAAGATGGAGACTGGATACAAATCCATGGGCCCTATGGGGGGGGACTATGAGGTGAGTGTTAGTTCTCATTACACATTCAAGGGCCCTAAGGGGGGAAAGTATGCGGTGAGTGCTTAGTAGAAGAAGCCTTGGTGTTAATCCGGTAAATCAGTTAATCATATATTTAAGAGGGCTGGGAGATAAAGGACAAGATGGACTGCCACTACTCAAGCAGGGTCCCTATGGGGGTGGAAAGTTTGAGGTGATTGTTTGCCCACTACCCCACCCCATCCCCCAACCACCCCACGGGATAAAGGACAGGATGGACTGCCATTACACAAGCAGGGGCCCTATGGGGGGAGAGTATGATGTGAATGTTTGCCCACCACCCCACCCCATCCCCCAACCACCCCACGGGATAAAGGACAAGATGGACTGCCACTACAAAAGCAGGGGCCCTATGGGGGGAGAGTATGAGGTGAGTGTTCAGTATATGAAGCCTTAGTGTTAATCATGTATTGTAGAGGGCTGGGGGGGATTAAGGCAGTTCTTGTTGACCGCCAGCTAAACACCTGCAGGCACACCCACATGCCCCCCCCCCCCCCCCCCCCTGGATAGGGTTTAGTGTAAGAAGCCTCTTGGTGTAAATTAGGTCTTTAAGAGGGCTGGGGGATGGTGGTGGTGGTAGTGATGGTGGTGGTGGTGGTATAACAGTATAAACAAAGCGGTAGATTCCTGATGAAAGGAAATAATAGGAATGGATCTCGGTCTTTAAGAGGCCTGGGGGTATAGGACAAGATGGCCTGCTACTAAACATCCAGGGGCCCTAAGGGGGGAGAGTATGGGGTGAGTTTTTGCCCACCACCCCACCCCATCCCCCAACCACCCCACGGGATAAAGGACAAGATGGCCTGCCACTACACATCCAAGGGCCCTATGGGGGGAGAGTATGAGGTAAGTGTTTGTTATCTAGTCGGGGGGTAGCTTAAGGCTAGAAGTGACACTTGCCACAAAGAAATGGGCATTAAAACGAAGTTATTACTTTTTCGGACAAGCTGAGTAGAAATTGCATACGTTGAATTCTAAAATCTTTCTGACCATATAGAAGGACCCCCTTTGACATGCCCATGGCTTCCCATCTTATACCCTCCTACCCCTTACCTCACCTACAACCTCCTTATCCTAAATCTCAAGCCCCAAACCGAAACCACAATTCGAACCCCAACTCAAACCCAAATCCAAATTCAAACCCAAATTCAAACCCCAATTCAAACCCAAATCCAAACCCCAATTCAAACCCCAATTCAAACCCAAATCCAAACCCCAATCCAAACCCCAATTCAAACCCAAACCCAAATTCAAACCCCAATTCAAACCCCAACCCTAACCCAAATTCAAACTTAAACCGAAAACAAATTCAAACCGAAACCCACACCCAAACCTAAATCCAAACCCTAACCCAAATTAACATTCAAACCCAAACTCAAACCCAAACCCAAGTGACATGACCATGCCTTCACATCACTGTTTTTTCTTGCGACGCGTCGCTAATTCAGTGACTCGGTGCGATTCCAGTGCGACGGGCTGCCCCCCGAACCCTGGGGAGCGCAAAGCGCAGTGCCAGAGGTGTTTGGGGGGCGTTTCTGACTAGTTAAGCCAGACCCATGCGTCGCCATGCAGCGACGGAATGTCGACCCGCTGTCGGAAACAAAACAGTGGTTCCCATCCTATACCCTCCTACCCCTAACCTCAGCTATAGCTCATGCCCCAACACCAAAACCAAAACCAAACCTAAACCCAATCCTGAACCTGAACCTGTACCCAAACTCAAAGGTGTGTCCTGAAGATAGCGAAGAGTGGAAGGTAATGTGGAGACACGTCGCACCAACCAACGGCCAAGGGAGCAGTGCAGGCAATAGGGGAGGCAATTGACCCCTCGGCTAGCTTCACCAGGTACCTTCAGGGATTGGGTTGTTGTTGTTGTTGGTGGTGGTGGTGGTGGTGGTGGGTGGTGGTGGCAATGGACCACTCGGCTAGCTTCACCAGGTACCTTTAGGGATTGGGTTGTTGTTGTTGGTGGTGGTGGTGGGTGGTGGTGGCAATGGACCACTCGGCGAGCTTCACCAGGTACCTTTAGGGGTTCGGGTGGTGGTGGATGGTGGTGGTGGTGGCAATGGACCCCTTACACAAAGCAGCGACCCAGGCCTGGCCAGTTTGGTGGCAAGCCAACTGCCCTTGCTTTTCGTCCTAGGACGTGGGACCTCTTACACAAAGCAGCACCACCGAGGGTCCAGAAAGAAATGTGGAGAAATTACTACGTATGTATATTACAGTCCAGGGGTAGCCAAATCAGCTCTAAGGACTTGCCCAACCACGGAAAATCTGGTTGAAAGAATTACTTTACGCACTAGTCCCCACAACGCCATGTTTGGATGTATGGTACAGTAAGGGTAGCCAAATAGGCTGTAAGGAATTGCCCAACCACGGAAAATCAAGCTCAACTCTAGATCAGGGTACTACAAAGCGCGCGCGGCAGCGCGATTTCGCGCACGCTTTTCAAGCCCCACTGCGTGTTTCGCGCATTTTTTTCATCCCCCTGTGGGCACAGCGCGCAGTTTTTGAGCTTTTTCTACAAAGCGCTGACCAATTTGACGTTTGTGCGCTTTTAGTGCTGACCAATTTGACAAAATGTAGTACCCTGCTCTAGATTACCAGGAGAGTCTGGCTGAAAGAAACACATTACGCACTAGTCCCCACCACGCCATGTCTGTATGTATGGTACAGTTTGGGTAGCCAAATAGGCTGTTAGGAATTTACCAGCCTAGAACAATCAAGCCCGACTCTAGCTTACCAGGAGGGGCTAATTTAAAGAAGCACTAAAGTAATGATAACGCCTGGTAGAGCGTGGTATTAAGGGAGCCCCGTCTTATGGCGGTAGGGGACGGGATGCTAGTTTACCTGGACAAAGCTACCATGGCGGTTGACAGCGACCGCGAAAACTAAAGCGCACCTGTAGGGATTTAAACCCCGCGCCTTCATTGATTCAGTGAGCTCTACCAATAAGCCATTCGTTGAAACGTGATGAAACACTAAACAAATACCTTCAGGATTTCTGCCGCCGTCGCATGGCAGCCCGAGCTCAGGTGCAGCAGCGCTCTGTGAAAACAAATACCCACAGTAGCCTTCCCCAACGCAAGCAAACTTGAGGTCTCTCTTAACTCCACGCCTGGTTGTAAGTTGTAAAGATTTACATATGTCAACTATATACTAGGCTTGTTCAAAAGTCCCTGTGCTGACGAAAATTAATTGGGCTAACAAGCTTTTCCGTACCTGTAGCCATCCACACTGGGCTATTTGGGGAATTCTCGTCGCCAACTTACTGCGCTACACTTCATCTTTCTCCAATACCCGAGCCAGGTCCTGTGGAAGAGCTTTTATTTTTGATCTATACCTCGTGGTTTCGGCCGTTTTTGTATTTCGCCGCTTTCAAGCCCCCGCGAGCATGTCGTAGCATGGTGGGATTCAAGTGCTTCCCGCATAGTTGGTATACCAGACTCATGTTGCATGCACAGGATACACCAATTCAAATCTGAACTGTCTCTTGGGGATGGGGTTCCATGCAAGGTGCCAAGTGCTCATGTAGGATACTAGGGAAATAGAGACTGGAGGCATCCAAGTGAGCATGTGTGCCCACAGCACACACCAACATCAGAGTACCACACCATGTGAAGTAGCCTGGACCTCTGGATACATCCATGCATGTAATAGGTCATTTGGGGAGGGGGTGCATTGTGTACTATAAGGGACTTGTGGCATGCCCCAAGCACCCATGTTACTTGACTAGCCCAATGGAAAAAATACCAACTGCTTTACATCTTCCTTGTCAAGGCTTCTTACAATATGATGGGACATGCATAAAACAAATCATCACACAAGCACTCATCCTGCATAGTACCTGTGTGGTTTAAGAATGTTGCTGTCCTGATTTATTTTTTAGAAAAATCCAAAGACTTTTTAACAAGCCTATACTTACAGGGGTGGGGGGTCATGATGCACTGTATGATACCGGTATCATATGATATCATACTCGCCTTTTGGCCAACATCAAATGGTATGCCGGTCCCTAGTTATTATACCCCGTCCCATAACCAGGAGGTGGATGCAACACCAATACCCAATACTAATACCATCACCAATACAAATACAAATACCATCACCAATGCCAGCACCAAAACTATGATCAATACAAATACCAAAACCAAAACCAATAACAGTCAGCCAGCCGCCATCAACAAGTTAGACTGACATGCACACCCTAACGTCCCATACCCAGTGGGTGGATGCAGAACCAATAACACCAATACCCACAACAATACCAATACCAATACCAACAACAATACCAATACCAATACCGACAACAATACCAATACCAATACCGACAACAATACCAATACCAATACCGACAACAATGCCAATACTATTACTGGCACCAATACCGATACCAACACCAACACCAAGACACATACCCATACCAGTCAGCCAGCCGTCATCAACAAGTTAGATTGACATGCAAACCCTAATGTCTCATGCACTGTAGGTGGGAACAGAAGATGGCGAATGGTGGAAGGTGGAGATTTGTATGGACAGCATGATGCCTAACTCTGTGCAGCATGGTCATGGTAATGGTGATGAGGAAGGGGAGGATGATGATGAGGCGGAGGGGTAGGATATGAATTTGACACCATGGGTATCCCGGTGGTAGTGATGGTGGCGATGATGATGCATGGATTTGGTGATGGTAGTGATGGTGACAGTGATCACAACCTCAAATAAATAAATAATCAAAATGATTATTGACTATCCGTAGTGGCTATAAGATCTGGTATCCAGCATACCGGTATTAGAGTTGAACATTGTGTATTGGATAGATGCTAGATGCTGGCAATGTTAAATAGCAGTAGTTGATCTGAACTCTTCTGAACTTTGGGACCTGCAACTGGTTTCTTATATAACTAAATATAATACAAAAGACCCCCCCTACACCCCCCCAAGCCCCACACACACACCCACCCCCGGACGTGAGGAGCGGGCTTGTCTTGGGTACATGGCCTGTCTAAGCTATGGCAATGTAATTTATAAATAGTCTCCATCTTTGAATTGTTTTAGACCTCTCAAGTTTTTACTTCTTGAATGTTCTGGTTTTCAAATACCGCAAGCAGCTTTATGTAACTTGGACTGGAACTTGGTTAAATGGCCCAAGCCAGCAATTTGGCTGCTCGTTGTCTTCGGCAGTAAAAGCAAAACATATTGAAGATGTTTCGGTATACCGTATTCAAAATATCGTTCTTCAAAGAAAGCACATAATTTCGTGATCTGTGTGCATTCAGAAATAATAATTTGAATTTGAATCGTTACATGGTAATCTGTGTGCAATCACAAATAATATTTTGAATTTGAATAGTTACATGGTGCCCTGTGTGCATTCAGAAATAATAATCTCAAAGCTCCATAGAAGCTGGGTGTACGAAGGAGAAATAAGATCAACCAAATCATATCGTGCTTTGCATCAGGGTACATTCCCAAGAATACAAATACCAGTGCATACAAGAAAGCATACGGCTCTGCTCATGGGCGCAGGCAAAGCATGCGGTAACAACTGGGTGCTTATCAGGTGTACCGATCAGGGAGTCTAAGGGAAAGGGATGCATACCACATCAAACGCATACAAGCTGGAACTGTTCAAAGAGACGTGGTGTGCTGAACCAATATCAGGGATCTAAGGTCCATATAAGCTGGACATAAGACAGATAAATCATAGAAATGTGCACACACACCAACTTGGGTGCTTGCCAGGCGTACCGATCAGAGAGCCTAAAGTTTAACTTGAAATTGGTCACATGACTCAAGCTGTTAAGGCTGCTCACCGTCTTTGGCAGTGGCACAATCAATTTAAAACAGAGCATTCGGGAGGAGAAAAAAAGATAGGTCACACCATGCCTAAAAAACCTAGGGAGGGCTGACACCTCCCCCCCCCACCCCCCCTGAAATAGAAACAACCCCTTTTTTTAAACTTAGACATGGATTCTGGGGGTTTGCAGTACGGCGCACATAATGGCATCCTCCGAATTCCCACATAGGGATTGTGTGATAGTCAAAAAACAGTTATGCACCCCTCTGGGTGCCCAAGTATCGTAGTCACCCTTCACCTTTACAGGGGGCGGCCCAATTATGGAGTTCTCATTATTTAAAACAAAAGTAGCAGGACAGTTTTCTCAGCATGGTTCATGCTCAGGGCTGGGCGGGGCTGGGGTTTGGGGGTGGGTGGGTGGGTGGGTGGGGCAGGGATCTTTTTCCGTCGTTGAAGCCCCCCCCTTTCCATAGCTATTCTGGTTCAGGAGCCATCTGGCCAGTCTCTGTTTGTAGCTATTCATAGCTATTTTCAAATTGGCGTCTTATAACATTCTAAGCTATAATTTAACTTGGCCGAGGATGGCCGAGCTTAAGTGGATCTAGGTCTGGTCTAGTTTCCCCCCAATTACACACACACCATAAGATCAGATTGTTGATCCCCTGAACTACTGCTTACCCCCTCCACAATCCACCAGAACAACTCCCTTGCCCTTCTCTCCCACCCCCCCCCCCCCCCCCCCCCCCCCCCCCCCCCCCACCACCACCACCACCACCACCACCACCACACAAACCACGACCCAACCACCCACCAACATGCACATACTCCCGTCCTCCCACCAATCTGCCTACCGCTCTTGCGCTTCATTTGCGACGAGCTTTGATCATGCAGAAGAGACAAAGATCAGGTCGCAAATTCAACCTACCTGATTGAACCAAGTTGCGAGGTGCTGATTCCGCTAGTGTACCGGAACTGCTCAACCACAAATCTAAACGCCTAGAGCTTCTGCTTTGCGCGCAGTTATCCACTCAAGTCCTCTCCAATCGAGTCGATCAGCCTACGCAAGTAAACCCGGTGCAATGCACCGGGTGCATGGTCTGCAATACATCTGTTTGGACATAACCCAAAGGGGGAACAGTCTTTCTCTTATCAGGGAGCATCCTAAGAAAATTCGACGTATGGGAATGTAATATTGTCGTCGAGAACAGCAACCAGACTGCAGCCCGCACTCGACCCCTCTCATGTAACTGCCAGCCAGGGTTTGACCTCAACTAGAGTGACCGCCCCGCTAGTTGTGTGTGTCTGAGTCTGTTGTGTGATCGGTTTTGTGCGTATGATTGATTATTGTGCATGTATTTATGTTGTTGTAATGATTGAAGTGTATGTTAAGGATCTTGATTTTTTGTTTTGTATGTGGATGTAATGCTTAGTAATTAAACGTTATTTTTAAGAATTGCATGTGATCTGTATACTGATTTAGTTAGTGATAATTAAATTATCATGCGCAATAGGAGTTGGAACTTTGGGTTCAAATCCGTGGAAGCTCTTAGGCCCCCCCAGGGCCCCAGGTACGACGAACCGCAGATGGCACATACCACCAGGGACCCAATGAACTGCGTGGTTCTGTAGGAGAATGGAACCAGACTCCTGTCCACGTCCTAAAGGAACGGCAGATCATTTAAGAAGCTTGCTGCCGACACGTGGTTGTCTGCTAATGGTGCCTGGCGGGCCGCGGCTCTGCTCTGATTGACTCCTGGCTGTGCTCTGATTGACTCCTGGCTGTGTTTACTCGAGAAGCGTCTTTGTTGCTATCTTACTCTCTGTTCGGTGGTAATTATAGTGCTCTTCGCTGTGTTCTGTCCGTCGTTGTGCTTGGTTCTTCGTCCGCTTTGGGTTCGGTTGTGCGTGGTGGTAAGGGCACGGATTATCTGTTTGCGGAAGGCAGTGAGTACAGCAGCGTTGGGTGTTACACAGGCTGAAGGTAGCAGGCGTTTCTGTTCAGAACATTCGTCAGCAGAGCAGTTTGGCATTCCACACGCCTTTAAACGGAAGATGTAAGTAAAGGAATGAGTTCGCGCGCACATATTACTTGTGTCCAGGGATTGCAAGTTTGCGCGTCTCGGGATGTGCAGTATGCCCCTACAAACAATTGGGGCGGTGTTCGTAGGAAGTTTGTTGGTCACATTTGACGGACGGAAATTCAAGAGCTTATCAATTGCGCAGTTCGAAGTTTAGCAGACCGGTATGAGGAATTTGCATGGTCGCAAGTAGCACATTTGAAGGTCCGAATTTCAGAGCTTATCAATCGCGCGCGCAGTTCGAAGTTTAGTAGAGCGGTAAGCGGAATTTCCATGGTCGCAAGGAGCAGGTTCGCAGTTTGCAACGGCGATAGCAGATGGCCATGTGGGTCGGGGAAACGCTCATTCGCAATAATTGTCAGGTGGCTTGCGAAGGATGCTAGAGTCGACGCGAACCCTTTAGGGCTAAATGGCTCCGCCTCCGGTGTGACCGGTGTGACCGTCCTACATTGAGGGCGGTAACAAGGGCGTGACCGCCCTTGTGTTGGATTGGACCAATTGGACCAAGGGATCCGCTGGGGATGGGGATGGCCGGATAGGTAGCCCCCCTGTAAGTAGGGTTGTTTTGTGTGCGGTGTGAGGTGTGCGGTGTGTCTAACCTTGTTGCTGCCCTCGTGAACCTTGTTGCTGCCCTCGTGGCTGTTCTTGCGAAATGTGTGTCTCGTTTACCGCGCTTTGGTACACAGTCGCGCATTACCACATAAACTGGGGCTGTGCACCCTTCGACAGTGACTAGGCAGTCTTCTTCGGGATGACTGCCGAATTCAAACGTCAAGTGGTTATTCGGGGCGCAGTTTGACTTAAATCTACCTGGAAGATGAGGTGACGTGACTGGAAATACAACTTGTCTGAAATTTGCTTCGAGTCGGAGAAGAGGTGTCTCTTGCGAGTTTATTGAGCTGCCTGCCGTTTGCTAACGACAGTTGGTGCGGTCCAAATGCAATTTCTAGGGCGAACCCTTAGGTTCCCTAGCGCACCCGTTTGGCGCACCCGTTTGGCGCCTCCGTTTGGCGCACCCGGCAGTACGCCTGATGTACCGAAGTCGCTACCCATGGAGGGGCGGTAACTATATTGACCGCCCCCTGAGCTGTTGGTTTTTGGAATTATATGCTTATGTATGGGCGGTCAGTTATGTACTTATGTTGTAGCCTTGTTGCTTTCAAAGCAACAAGTAAGTAACAAACAAACAAAAAAGGGACATTTTGCAGTGTTGCTGTTTAAAGCAGTATTGAACTTGCCTATACTGCCATGCAAAGCATACATGAAGCTTGGCTTTAGTTGTAAGAATTTGATGCAGAAAAAATGAGACCAAACAGAGGTCGGGTTGATTTTAGGGCTAAATCAGAGGTCGGGTTGACTTTAGGGCTAAATGGCTCCCCCAGTGTGACTTGCGTGACATTGTGTGACTTTGTGTAACTCTGGAGTCTGTCCTACATTGAGGGCGGTAAACATTGAGGGCGGTAATAACTACCTACGGCGAGAGTTACCACGTGGGGGTGTTCCCGCACGCGCACGCGTGCGCGCACGGGGGGGAGGGCAGGGGCCTGGGCAGGGGGTATGGGGGTCACTTGCACAGTTCTGACTAGGTTACTTCCACCAGGGCTGGGCCTGAGCTAGATATCTGGGCTGGGCCTGTGCGACCCAGGTGCGACAAACGGCTCAAATCACTCATTCGCGGTCGCACTTCGTGGCGACCAAAGGCCCATTTCGCCCTAAACTTGCACAACTGAGGGTCGCACGGTGGTCGCACCTTGGTCGCAGAATTGGCGACCGGTCGCACAAAACAAAAACACTGGGTGGTGATGCATGGATGGATGGAGTAGGGCCGGGGTTCTTGGACTAAGGACAATGATTACTCTCTTGGCTCGAACGGGGGACAATAGGTACTGGTGGACGATTTATTATCGACCGAGGATCCTTGATCCTTGCTACCTACCGGGGATCGTTTTTACCCGGGGAATGCGAGGTACTGTGCGAATATCCCCCGCACCTCGTTTCAGCTCGGTATAAGGTCTGGACTCAACTTATCGCAGCAGCTTCGATCCACTTTCACTTTTTCCATTTAGATACACAGACTCCCTCAACACCCCTCGTCTCCCCTCCTCCCCTCAGCAGACCGAATGTTGCGGTTCTTAGTTGCATTGTTTCTGTTTTACTCGTCGTCCCTGCCCAGCTCAGCAAACCGAATCGCTAGCACTGACACCGTTCGTGCTGGCCTTGCGCACCGCAGCAGCAGGGCTTTACTTGGTACCGACGCTGTTTGTGACTCTTCCCTAGGTCGTCCGTCGCGCCTCGCTGATCCTAACACATGCGACTCCTTCCTCTTCTGCTGCGACGGCCGAGCATATCCTGTTGTCTGCGCAGGTTGCGACCCGGTAAGTGACAGCGATGGTGGTCGTGACCCCCGGTCCCCCGCATCGGACGTAGGCCCGACCTAACGTGGAAGTGCCGTTTGCAAAGTTTGTATTATTCTTATTATTCGTATTATTATTATTATTATTATTATTATTAGCGGGAGTATAAAAAACAAAGATAGGCCACACCACGCCTAAACAACTGGGGAGGGCTGACCCTCCCCCCCCCCCCCCCCCCCCCCCCCCTCCCCCTAAATAGAAATGACCCCTTCTTGAAAAACTTAGATATGGATTCTGGGGTTTACAGTATGGCGCACATAATGGCAATCCTCGGAATTCCCACACAGGGATTGTGTGGTAGTCAAACATCGGTTCTGCAACCCCCTCTGGGTTGCCCGAGTACTGTAGTCACCCTTCACCTTTGCAGGGGGGCGGCCCAAAACTGGAGTTCTTATTATTTAAACAAACAGTAGCAGGTCAGTTTTCTCAGCATGGTTCAGCCACACTTCCCCTTGGGTCCTACCCAACTCGGCCTCGTTTTGGTGTTGTCGCATGGTGGAGGGTCGAGGCGGGGGCGGTTGGGTGTGTGTGGGTGTGTGTGTGGGGGGGGTGGGGTGGGGGGGGGGGCGAGGCAGGGGTGGGGGGTGGGGGGGGTGGGGGGGGGGGGGGGCACCACCCCACCACACACGCGTACTCCCCCATATTACCCACCCATTTACCCACCCATATTATCAACCCATACCCAGCCATTTACCCTCTCATACTCCGGGGTGTGGTGGGGTTTGGGGAGAAGGTTTGGGGGGTGGGGGAGGAGGTAAATACTTATTGCACGAGGTCCAAAGTGGTGCCAATAGACTACCCTTACCAAGGCCTACTCATAGGTGGTCTCAAAATATTATTATTGTCCGCTGCACTCCATTCTGTTGCCACCTGTCGCCCTGATAGCCAACACTCTCCGCAAAATTTCCGCGTCGCTTGCGACGTTGACTAGGACTTGTTTATAGTTGCCTGCCCCCCCAATCGAGGGACCATGCTCCCAGCAGTAGTTCTGTGTCCTACGCTCATTGCATCACCTGCCACCGTCGTGCTTTGGAATCTGCTACTTTTACTTCCCACCCTCCGCCCTCCTCTACTACTTCCTTCCGCCCTCCAGTACCCCCCCCCCCCTGGTGTTGTCCGAGGACCCCCTTCGAACTGCTTCCTTAAGTCACGCCGACTTGGCATATTGTTTTTCATTTATTTTCTGTCCTACCTTGCGGCACATGCCGAGCAGTATTTGGGTGTGTGTGTGTGTGTGTGTGTGTGTGGGGGGGGGGGGGGGGGGGGGGGGGGGAGGGGCTACGTGTAGCCGCCCGAACATGCCCAAAGTGCTATAGCCTGTGCGTGGCCAATGGTCCCGGATGTTGTAGCCTGGCCTCCTTGGCTGAAGTGCAATTTGAAATTATTGGCGGAGCCCCTTTTCTGGGGGGCGGGAGCCCCAGGGTCACGACGTTGTCCGTATGACCATGTGCACGCGACCACACAAAGCCAACTGTCTCGTTAACTAACTGGCTCGTAATTAGCTGGCTTTGTTCCACTGCACTCCATTCCATTGCCACCTGTCGCCCCGACAGCCAACACTCTCATCCAATTTTCCGTGTTGCTTGCGACGCCCCCTAGGACTTGTCCTCAGATGGCCCAGTATTATGTCAGATAAGTGCAGTAACTCGTTTTGCTGTGGTGCAGGTTTGTGGGTGTGTGGTCACCAGTGCCCTGCTGCTGAGGCTGAACGGAGATACCCAAAAAACAGATAATGCTGCTGAAGGAAGGAATAGTGTCAGATGAACCAATGGTCCCTTCATTGCATCAGCACGTCACACTCACTCACACACACAAACTCTCTCACACACACACACACACACACACACACACACACACACACACACACACACACACACACACACACACACTCACTCACAAACACAAACTCTCACACACACACATCCACACACACTCACATTGTCCATCCAAATGTCCCATACCTCAGGCCTACCTCTTTTGTGAGTACTCACCAAGCATCCAGTATTTCGATGAAGAAAGTGCCACTTGCCAAACAGTCACCAGGCGAGTCTCTCTCTCTGTCTCTCTCTCTCTCTCTCTCTCTCTCTCTCCTCTCTCTCTCTCTCTCTCTCTCTCTCTCTCCCCCCCCCCCACCAATTGAGCACGCTAGCCCGGCAGAGGATAGTGCAACACATCATACAGGACATGCCTGTACAAATGCATTTTTGAAACAGTCAAGGGATAGCCACAGGCCAGAAGGGACCTGCTCAACAAAAAGACTCACTACAATCTTTAGGTAAGCAAACTGAAAAACTCTAGATACCGATTCCCCTTACAAACCTAACAAGGCGGGGGGCCCGTGTCGAGTATATATTGTACTTCAAACACTATTTGTAGTGATTGAAGGTTAGGATACTCAAGATCTGAAGTTTGGAATCTAAAATATTATTAGATTATGAAGTCTCAATGTTATAGAACCAACAAAACCAAACAACCAAACCACTCAATGTTATACAACCAACAAAACCAACCAACCAAACCACTCAATGTTATAGAACCAACAAACAAACAAAAAACCAAGCAAAAACCACGCGAAGGTAGACAATCCAAAAACAAAACCAACCAAACAACCATCAAGGGGAGAGAAACACCCCAACAAAAACCAAACAAACAAAACCACGCAGGGGAACAAACCAATCAATAACCCCAACTAATTCCCAACACCACGCAAGGGGAGAGACCAACAAAACACCAACCAAACCACGCAAGGGGAAAGCACAAACCAACAAAAAATATTTGGGTTGTGTCACTTTGTTGGGCCTCCCTGCAGCCACCATTCACCAGATTGAGACGAAACTTTTTTTTTTACACCCAGGACCTGCCCAGGAGGTGGGTTTCCCTACAAAAACCAGCCTCCGGCCAAAGGCCCAGTCAGTATTGGGGCCGAATATGGGAGGCCTGGCCACAAGGGGCGGTGCAGCTGAAATGTTGCCGAATCGCGCTCAAAATCACTGGTTCACAGCATTGCTCAAAATCACTGGTTCTGTTCATCAATGCTTTTCCTTTTTAAGCCCTTCCTGTCATGGTTGGGCAAGTCTCTTTAGCCTATTTGGCCTACCCCTGGACTGTAACATACATACATACATTGCTCTATGTGCTGACAGGGCCAACAGCAATGATGCGTTTGGGTGTGAGCGTTCTATGGCGCCCACGCCTAACTACTCGGACATCGCTACCACCTTCTGCTCCGCCCTCCTGCCACCCACCCCACCTAGCTTACCTATCAGAGACTCTCTGCGCGGACAGCTAAAGGCACCAGCAGGTTTTGTGACCCTCGATAATGGTTTCGACTGCCCCCTGCCCGGCACCGCAGAATCCACCAAAGCAACGTACGGCGCCTACCAGCTGGCCATGAACCCTGAGACTGGCAACAGCAGCACAGGCATCGTGGCCACACACTGTGTGTTGATCCCGGGCACTCACAAAGTGCTCCTGTTTAGCCGGCAAATCAACACAGACCTGTCCCCGACTGAGCCGGGCATGGCCAACAGTGTCTCCTCTGTGTACGACCCCTATGCTGGCACCTACGTTCCCACGCCCATGCCCGAGCACCCGTTTTGTGCCGGCCACTCGCACCTCCGCGATGGCACCATTATTGTGACTGGTGGAGAGGAACCGGGAGGAGCCAAGTACAGCTGGCTGAAGGAAGGCCGAAAGAGCATCCGCACATTCAACCCATCCACCCTGCAGTGGACCACCCTACCGCAGCTGCTCAACTCCAATCACTGGTATCCAACGCAGCTCACGCTCCCCGATGGAAGGGTTATAGTGGCGGGCGGCTCCAAAACCCAAACCGGCCCCCCCAACTCTGAGACTGAAATCATCGACACACGGACATCACCCTACACTGTGAGCTACCAGGTGAGACGTTTATTTTTAGTTGTGAAAGGAATTTCACCCCAGGAGGTGGGTCTCACGACACAAACCAGTCAATAACAAAGGTGTGTAGCCCTCCCAACCCTGAGGCTGACATCAATGACATGTGTACGTACCTCCCCATTGCAAGGCTTCTTCCCTCACCCTGCCACCCACCACCACCCACCCACCACCCAAAACAAAGCCAGCTACAACCAACACACCCCACACCCAAACACACCTACCAATGACCTCTCAAGACACAAACACCTCCAAACACAAACCAAACAAACAACAACACACATACCACATACCACAAATAATACAACCACCCAACCATCCACCACACACCACCAAAACCCAACCACCAACCCAACCACCACACAACTACCACACACCTACCCACCTTCACATACCCCCACATCCTTACCAACACCCACCCATCCCATCACCTGAGAAAACACAACCACCACCCACCACCACCCACCCAAAACCCACCCACCACCCACCCACCAACACCCACCCACCCACCACCACCACCAACCACCACCGACCCACCACCCACACCCACCCACCACCCACCACCCACCCACCACCGGTCGAGGAACTTCTAGTCAAGGCGGGCACCAGCAAACCTGTAACCTGGTGTACACGCTTCTGCAGATTCAACAACCCCAGCCAAGCTGCACCCCACTGACAGGTGCAGGGGGAGTAAGGGCGCGGGGGGAGCGCGACAAGGCGCCCACGACAGGCGCAGGGACCCCCCCAGGGGAGATCACAACAGCCACGGCTAACGGGGCAGCGAAGGGACCGAGGGGGGCAGCAGCAGCAGCAGGAAGCAGCAGCAGCACGTCCGCAGCACCAGAGCAGCAGCACAGCACCTAGCATCAGCATCACCAAGCACCAAGCACCATCAAAAGGACCAGCACCAGCAGGCACGAGGACCCAGCACCAGCAGGCACCAGCACCAGCACCGCACCAGCACCAGCACCAGACCCCATGCACCAGCGACCAGGCAACACCAGCCACAGCAGCCAGACCAGCCCAGCACAGGCACCGCACCAGCACCAACGACCAGCACCAAGCACAAGCACAAGCCAAGCACCAGCACCAGCAACATAGCAACACAGCAACAGCACAAGAAACCAGCACCAGACTTACCAGCAAGCACCAGAACCAGCACCAGCAAAAAGCACCAGACAACAGCACCAGCAAAAGCACCAGCACAAGAACCAGCCCCCATCACATCACCAGTCACCATCAACCCATCAACAATTCACATCAACATCACCATCACATCACATCACCACACATGCACCATACAACTCAACATCACATACCATCACCATCAAATCCACCATCACCAATCACCATCACACTCATCAAACAGCGCAAATAAAACCATCACCGTTACCATCACAGCACCATCACCGTCACCGTCACCATCACCGTCATCGTCACCATCACCGTCATCGTCATGTCACTTTCACCTCCGTCACCGTCACGGGCATCGTCACCATCACCGTCACAGTCATCATCGTCACTGTCACCGTCACCATCATCGTCATCGTTGTCATCATCACCGTCACCATTACCGTCACGGTCGTCAGCGTCAGCGTCAGCGTCATCTGGAAAGATTCCAACAACAGCCTTTTTACCTTAGTAATAAGAATCCTGTCTTGTACTCTTTCTATTTGTTGGTCCTGTTTTCTGTCTGGTTCCTGAATTGCAACAGATCAACAATCCCGGCCGGTACCCCCCCCCCCCCCCCCCTCACACACAAACACACACACACATCTTCCCCCACCCCACCCCACCCCACCCCTCCCATCCCCCACGCACAACCCCTCCCAAGGGACTCCGGTGTGCACTAAAAAAATTGATCCTCAGTGCATCATCATCATCATCATCATCATCAGTGCATCATCGTCAGCTGGTACCATGCGTTGACACCAGGGATGTTCTAGGGGGGTCTGATTTGTCCTTCTAGCACAGGACATGGCCCCAAATATGCCATCGCAGGACATTATTTTTTAGTTGTCGAAGGACTTTCGCCCCAGGAGGTGGGTCTCCCGACACAAACCAGCAACCCGGAGGATTCAGTTTGAATGGTGCTGCCCCTCCTACATTGAAGGTGTCAAATTTCGTCAGCCCCGGCCTGGCCTGCAGCCTTCGGATGCTTCATGTCATCATGTGTTACACATAATATCAAAATCAGGGTTAGGGTCAGTGAGTGGGGCCAAGAGTCCTTCGGGCCAATATCTTTGGTAACCAGCCAGTTTGCACGGCCTTGTATGAAACATCAACGCTGCTCCTGAAAAAGGCATCCACTGTAAATCTGGGGGGTCTTCGGCACCCTATCTGCACCCCTACTGCACCCTTATACACCCATAATACAACCTTTTGAGCCCAATAAAAGGGTGCCGAATGGAAGACCCCCCAAATCTGCAGTGATCAAGCTAAAGTTTTACAAATGCTGCTCAGGTGCTTAACCTGCCTGGTCTGCCCAACACCAACTGGAACGCTGCAATGTCCTCTATGACGTCTGAGTAGCCTTTATAAAACTTTAGATTGATCACGGCAAATTTGGGGGTCTTCGGCACCTTTTATTTGGCTTTAAAGAGCTTAAAAGGTTGTAATCTGGCTGTATTTTACAACTGCTACTCAGGTGCTGGACCTTCCTCGTCTGCCCAACTCGCTATGGATCGCTGCAATGTCCTCTATGGCATCTGCATTGATGATGCCCTTCCGCCCGGACGGCAACGGCGGCTACACAATTTCGTACGCCATGTTTGGTGGATCGACCTCACGCAATCAAGCGTATATAGATCCTGACGGAAACTATGTGCGGCTGGGTGAGTCGGTATTTGTACTGTCGTGTTGTTACATCGTACTGCCACCGGAACCAGTGTACAGCTGGGTGAGTCGGTATCTGTACTGTCATAATGTTACATTGTACTGCCACCGGATGCAGTGTACAACTGGGTGCGTCGGTATTTGTACTGTCGTGTTGTTACATCGTACTGCCACCGGAACCAGTGTACAGGCTGCAGCAGAAGGATGCGGGGGGCAGGGATCTTCCATCATAGGGTATGTTCCATGTGGGGCCATATCTAGCTGCGCATTCGCATTACATTGGGGTTCCGTTCTTAAGTGACTTTTCTTTCTAAGCCCTTCCTATCTCTATTGGGCAAGTCCCTTTAGCCTATTTGGCGTACCCCTGGACTGTAAAATGTATACATACATACATACATACATACATACATACATACATTGCTTGGACAAAGGGTATTGGCTGTGCACGTGTGTTTGCACGTGTGTTCATGGGCCCGAACAAAGCAAAACAATGACTCTTTTGTAGCCAGTGGAGGGCCAGTGGTGAGCGTGCCCATTTGCTTGGTTGTGCTCCTCTCTCTCTCTCTCTCTCTCTCTCTCTCTCTCTCTCTCTCTCTCTCTCTCTCTCTCTCTCTCTCTCTCTCTCTCTCTCTCTCTCTCTCTCTGGTTAACGGTGTTACACAATTGAATTGTGGTCCAGCCACACAGTAATCAAAAACACCAAAAATATCATTAGGAATAAGTCATCTAGTCAACCCTATTATTGAGAAAGTACAGTAAGCCAATTAACTAAGATCTAGTGAAGGTGGGTGGGGGTGGGCGTGGGGGTGGGGGGGGGTGGGGGGGGGGGGTCCCTCCGTAACACAAAAACTCATTCCAAATCAAAAGATTGAAACCAAATTCCAAAGGCACAGTTCTAGCCCAGTTCTCTCTCCCCAACCCCAACCCCAACCCTCCCTTCCTGTGTTGTTCACAGATTGGGGCTGCAATGGACTCATCCCAGCGCTGGACAAGTCCCTTCGGCTCACCCTGGATGCCAAGAAGGTCATGGCAGGCGATACCAGTGGGATGGCATTTGAGCAGGAGGACATGCCTGTGAAGAGGATCCAGCATGCCGCCATCTTGCTTCCCAACGGACAGGTCTTGCTCATCAATGGGAACCAGTATGGAAGGGGTGGAGGGGGCCTTAATGGGGGGGCCTCTGACAACACAGCAGCTAAAAATGCGTAAGTGTCTTTCTGAACCTCCTTTGGCCCCCCTCAGCCTTGCTTTTCTGTTTTTTTTCTTCTTCTGTGTGGTTCTATTATGTGTGGCGTGACAGGTGTTTTCACAGGCATGCCAGGTGGCATGACATGTGGCATGGTATGCCAGGTAGAATGACAGGTGGCATGACAGGTGTTGTCATGACAGGTGGCATGACAGGTGTTGCCTCAGGCATGACAGGTGGCATGACAAGTGGTATGGCATGTGGCATGCCAGGTGTTGCCTCAGGCATGCCAGGTGGCATGGCAGGTGTTGTCTCAGGTATGACAGGTGGCATGACAGGTGGCATGACAGGTGTTGTCATGACAGGTGGCATGACTGGTGTTACCTTAGGCATGACTTGCGGCATGACAGTTGTTGCCTCAGGCAGGGCAGGTGGCATGACAGGTGTTGTCTGAAGCATGACAGGTGGCATGACAGGTGTTGCCTCAGGCATGACAGGTGGCATGACAGGTGTTGTCTCATCTCATCCCTGGGTCTCTTTTTTCTTTCGATTCGGGTTTCTTGGCTTCGCTGGTGCCTGATTCAGGGGTCTCAGGTAGCGGACATTTTGGCCAAAACGGGGTCTCTGGTAGTGATCGGGATAGGTAGCTGAAAACAAAATCTGATTACGTGCCGCTTTCTACCCCCCCCCCCCCACACACACAGCGTCTTGTATGACCCCATGGCCCCCAAGGGTGCACGGTACTCATGCCTTGCCGCCTCCAACATCAAGAGGTTCTACCACAACGCAGCCCTCCTGCTCCCCACTGGGGATGTGCTGGTCAGTGGCAGTGAGCAAGGTGAGATCCACTGATGGTTGATATGAAAAGAAAAAAATATATATATATATATAATCTGGAATTAGTGCTGATAATAATGCTTGCTTGCTGCAACATTGCCTTTCTTTTTCTGAGAATTTGTTGGAAGACCCTCCCGGATGTTGTGGAGCGGGCTTGTCTTGGGCCAATAATGGCCTGTCAATGACAATGCAATGTATTGTTGGGCTGTGGGATCCTGAAGTTGTAGCTGAAGTGTAGCTGAATCACGCTAAGAACCACTGAACCCCTGGCACACCCTACCCTTGCCATTCAATGTAGATGAGCTGGGCGGTGTAGTTGAACTATAGCGTAACTGTAGCTGAAGTGTAGCTGAATCACGCTAAGAACCACTGGACCCCTGACACACCCTACCCTTGCCCTTCGATGTAGATGAGCCAGGCCGTGCAGCTGAACTATAGCTGAATAACACTAAGAACCTAAGCTGAAGCTGAGACGAGCCGGGCGGTGTAGCTGAACTGTAGCTTAATCACACTTATAACGATTAGGCAAGTCCGCTCAGCCTATTTGGCCTACACTGGACTATAACATACATACAAGAACCACTGGATCCCTGACACACCCTACCCTTGCCATTCGATGTAGATGAGCCAGGCGGTGTAGCTGAAGTGTAGCTGAACTGTAGCTGTATCACGCTAAGAACCACTGGACCCCTGAGGCCCCCTACCCTAGCCATTCGATGTAGATGAGCTGGGCGGTGTAGCTGAAGTGTAGCTGAATCACACTAAGAACCACTGGACCCCTGACACACCCTACCCTTGCCATTCAATGTAGATGAGCCGGGCAACCAGATGTGCCAACCTCCTGGTGCTTATCTCCCTCAGTTCCAAGCTGAAATCTTCAAGCTGCCCTATGCCTTCGCCGTGCGACCGGCCATTGTTTCTGCACCAACAGGCAACATTGTGCTGGGTGACCTCTTCCAAGTTGAATACAAGGGTGGGAAATATATTGAATTACATTTAAGTATTTTGTATCTATACATTTTGGTATCTCTCTATTTTAGTATCTCTGTATTTAGATACTGCATATGTATCTTTGTATCTCTTTATGGGCCTTACCCCCTAAACCTATACCATATAATGCCATTAAGTAGCCAAGGACATATATATATATATTAAGGATTGTATATATGCATGGCTGTGAAACGCCCAGTATGGTGATGCCTGGGCGTTGTTGTTTGGTGGGTGCGTGGTGGTGTGATGCTGGCTATTATCCTTACATGGCCGACCACTTGTTTGCTGTCCCCCTACCCTCTGCCACCTGTCATTACACCAGGCTCAGTGAATGGGGCCACCCTGGCCGCCCCGGGTGCATTTACGCACTCCACTGACATGGGCCACCTGTCACCACTTATTTGCTGTCCCCTTACCCTGTCCTCTGCCACCTGTCACCAAACCAGGCTCAGTGAATGGGGCCACCCTGGCCGCCCCGGGTGCATTCACACACTCCACTGATATGGGCCAGCGTGTTGTCTTCCTGCGGGTTGTTTCCAATGTCTTCAATGCAGTCCAGGGCACCGGCAGCCTAGTGCTGCAAGCTCCCTGTGCCTCCTCCCTGGTGGCGAATCCTGGCACCTGGATGCTTTTCCTACTGGACGGTACTATCCCATGTGTGAATGCATCTTGGGTTAAGCTGACGGTCCCTGCAACGGATGGTGCATGCATAACATCAGGACCCATTTCCTTGGCCGCACAGCTTACCTCGTCTGACCCCTCCCCCTCCCCAAAAACCTCCCCAAAACCCTCCCCCTCCCCAAAACCTTCCCCAAACCCTCAAAACAACCCTCCCCCTCCCCAAAACCCTCCCCCAAACCCTCCAAAAAGCCCTCAAAAAAATCCTCCCCCTCCCCAAAAACCTCCCCGAAAACCTCAAAACAAACCTCAAAAAAACCTTCAAAAAAACCCTCCAAAAAACCCTAAAAACAAAAATCAAAACAAAAATCAAAACAAAAATCAAAACAAAAATCAAAAAAAACCTCCCTCTCCCCAACCCCCTCCACAAAACCCTCCCCCTCCCCAAAACCCTCTCCCTCCCTAAAACTCTCCCCAGAACCCTGGTGGTGTGGATGGTGGTGGTGTAGTTCCAGAAACGTGGTGTAGATCCATGTAACCAAGATCAAGTTTGAAAATATGGGATCCAGTTTTGTGTATGAGCAAGCTTTCAATTCAATTGGTTACCTTACCGCCGTAGACTGTGAGCAACCTTACAGTGGTGTAGATCCATGTAACCAAGATCAAGTTTGAAAATATGGGATCCAGTTGTTTGTATGAGCAAGCTTTCAATTCAGTTGATTACCGATAGTCAACAATGCTGCTATAACATCAATCGATTCAATGAAATTCAAGAACATCGAATTAAATTCGATTCAAATTGACAAAATACAAAGCAATTAAATGCAATCAAATTACTTTAATTAAATAAAAATAAATGGAATACGATCAAATTAAAATAAAACAACATGCAATACAATTAAATTAAAATCAATTAAAGTAAATTCAGAATACACTTTATTTCATTCGGGACGCGCCCCGAGGCGCCCTGAATGAAAAGTCATCTGAAGCATCTGTAACGTACGATACTTAATATTTCGGATGTTGCAGACTGTTGGCTCGGGCATCGGTTGGCATTGGTTCGCATCGGTTGGCATTGGCACGCACCAGGCTGTCACGTGACAGGATGTGAGGTCCACACGGACTTAAGTTCCAAAATTGTAGCCAAGCCAAAGAATAATAAGTTAATAACAGCTTGTGGTCGGGTATGGTCGGGTTGCCAGCCAGTGAGCCGGTGTCCGGTTAATTGCCGGAGTTCGACTGACCTCCACCAGGTTAGAGGTGGATTAGTGATTGTATAGTCGGAGTTGTGAGACTGCGAAGACACGGTAGCTGGAAAGACTAGCTTACGTACATAAGATGAACAGTCGGCATGGTAGCCGACTGACGAAAGAAAAGTAGCAGTACAGATAGTACTCCGTGTCAAGGCACGTGGCCCTAGCTGGCAATCCCACGGCACTGGTCAGAGCAAGGCAGGGACTAAGTACTGGCTGCTCTAAGCCACTCTAAGCCGAAATATAACAAATAGTCTTATAAATATTCAATCCTTCTCACTTCGTTTGTCTACGATGTCTCTGTTTTATATTCCTCCTTATTCCTGCTGAGTCCTCAGTCCCAATCAGGTGTCACATACACCATAAAAGCTCAGGTCTACCATAGTACATTTCGTGTAAATGATTGGTTCTCAGTGAGAACTTGTCACTACGATTTGCTGGGGACTAGATCTTATTGTCCAAGTTATTTTCAATGGAACTTCCGAATACCGGTAGTCTTGATTCTTCATAATCATTTGAGGATGGGCAAGTCCTTTAAGCCTAATCGGCTACCCCCTTGACCGTAACATCATAATACGGCAGCGCGGTTTTTGGGTAATGAAACGTATCATTTGAAAACAGTTCCGTCTCGAAAATTGTCTGAAGAATTGCTACATGGTTAGGTAAATTTATTTGGCGTAAGGCATCCAACCGCCTATGGGTGTGAGCACCAGGGTACTTCCATTGACCAAATTGGCCAGCGCTATAGCGCACTTGAAAACAAAAAAACTACGCTTCGTAGTGCAAAAAGCGCAAAAATTGCTTGCTGCGCCCACAAGGGGTTGTGCAAAAACTGCGCAAAACGCGCAGTGGGGCTCAAAGAGGCAGCGCATTAAAGCGCACGCTTGGAAGTACCCTGGTGAGCACAAGTAGCACCCTGACAGTGAACTCAATGTTAGTGCCCTTTGTCAGCGTTGAGGCTGAACTCTGTCAGCTTTAGCTGTTCATTGGTTCTACCTGGCCTATTGGCTACGCAACCTATCGCGTCTGTCCTTTCCCGTAACCTAAGGGTTTTGGGGTTTGCCGTCAGGACTCCTCTCTCAAGAGGCGTCCCTCGGCTCTTTTAACTGCCCAGTTGTCTAAACACTTCGTTCCTGGTCTCCTCACGTCCCCTGAACTCTGTCAGGTTATAGGTCTCATCAGTTGCGCTAAAGCGTACGCCACTGCGGACGTTGAGAAGCTCGGCATCATGTCGTCAGTCAACCTGTCGATGATTAAGGACCTCGCCAAACTCGACTACGAGAATTACGAGGAGTGGCTGTTCAATGTTATTCCTGCGTTACGTTTGGCGAACCTTGGCAACCATGTTGTCCCGAGCGCTGTGCCTGCAGTTGCACAGTGGCTACAACGTCGTGTTACGGCTGGATCGACCTCCCGACAACAAGCGGGAGCGCCTTCAACCATGCGGTCAATGTGGACACGCGCTGGCGGGGTAAACCCTGGCCGGCCATTTCATCGCTCTATTTCTCCGCCCAGGAGCTCTGCCCACGCTGGAGGAGCCGGACCTTCGGCATCGTCTGTGACCGCTGGAGTCCTCGCTGCCGGTGGCTCTGTTTCAATGAGGACCTTCGGCCCTACAGGAAGCTCCGGCAGGCCTACTCCTGCCGATCTGGAGGAGCGAGCTAGGAACGAGCCTCTCCCTGAGGACTCGTCTGAGGTCTCTTCTGTGACAGGCATTGCTGGTGAAGAAGGTGGAGGTGAACCGGGGATTGATGCTGAGAATGCCGCCAGGCGTTCTTGGGTCAATCCCCTCGCGGGTAAGACGTCCGCGAGTGCAGTGCTCAAGTGGGATTTGAGGGGTGACCCTGATTTGATTCCGTTGACGGAGGAAGAGATGGATAGGAATGTAGAGGCGTACCGAGTTGAACTGAATCAGCAGATGTCAAAATTGCAGCGCCTCAAGCAGGCTTCTAGGACACCCCTGCCTCCTGTTGACTTTCATTTTCCTGATCGTGTTTCTGATGCTGAGGCCATCAGGGCTCTAGATGGGGCTGAGGCCAGGCTTAGGTTACATGATGGCTCTGATGTGTGGGTTAGCAATGAGGAAAAGGCTTTTTCCTACATGTTACTCACAATGAGCAAGGAGTTACAGGAGGTCTTTAGGCACTATGGTTCTTGTCAGGAGATCTATGATGAGGTGGAGTCGTGGGCAGTGCAGCATGCTCGTAGATTGGGACCGAAACTGGTAGCTGATTTGAGGGCGGTTCAGATGACCTACTCTGAATCCCCTACAACCTATTTCAATAGGGTGAAAAGGTTGGCACTCATGCTACTCAAATCGGGTACAACAGTTTCCGAATTTCAATGTATTGAGATCGCGATCGCTGGTGCATCTCATCCTCGATTTTCTGGTTTGCTGACCATGTTCAGTGGTCCTGAGTTTGTTGAGAATCAGATCACGTTTGCTGAAGTGCAATATCGTTATGAGTCCATAGACACAGCAAACCAGAGGCTGCTGTCTAATCACCCTCACTACCCACCATGGGTCAAATCAACCCCCACTCACCTACCCTCCCCTTTGCCAGCAATGGCTGCTGCAGGATTACCTCAGGGCAGTGGAGTGCCGCAGTGCATCTACTGCCCTCGCCCTGGACACGCTTCGGAAACTTGCTGGACGCAGTTCCCGAAGCTTCGCCCTCGTGGTGCTGCTCGTGGAGGTCGTGGCGGTCAGAAGAAGCCACCACCACGAGGTGGAGGAGGAGCTGCACCAGTCAGCCGTGCTGAATATACCGCATTGATGGCTCAGATGGCTCTACTTGCAAAGAAGTGAGATGCAAACCCCCCCTTACCCGTTCTCATTAGTGTTGAAACAGCCTGGGCGCCTGCTCAGGCTGATGATTGTGTCGAAGCTACCTGGTACTTAGACAGTGGGGCTAGTCGGAGTTTGACTGGGGACGTCACCCTCTTTAAATCCATCAGATATCAGGCAAATTGCCCCTCTGTTAGATTTGGAGATGGTGTTGTTCAGCAGGCAGTTGGTATTGGAACCATTGAACTATGTAATGAGTGGCTTGAGGCCCCCATTACCATAGACAATGTGCTCTACATACCTAATTGTCCTGTTAACCTTCTCAGTGTAAATGCTACGGCTAGGTCCCAGGGTTGTATCATTAGTTTTGATGCAGATCGTTGTATTGCCACCAAAGGCTCTAGAACTCTTTGGAATGTTCCAGGCACCACGTCTGGTGTTTACCACTTCGAATCGGTACACTGCCCTATCCCTGATTCTCATCCGCGAGCGTCGGGAGTTCGACCCTCTCCTGCGGCGTTTTCTGCTGAAATTGTTACTCCTGGTCAAGGCGATCCTACAGTTACTTGTCGTGACAGTGCGAAACTATGGCACCGCAGATTTGGCCATCCTGGTCAACCTGCTATGCACATGTTGTCGCACTCCGGCACTATTACTGGCGGACCCAACTGTACCAGGGCTGCACTTCAAAAGTTCTCACAGGACCCTTGTGATGCATGTTGTTTGGGTAAGGCCATACGCAAACCATACCCAAATCGTACTAGGAATACTCACGCGCCGCTCGAATTGATACATATTGATATCATGGGGCCGTTCAGTGCTGGGTTGAGAGGGGAACTTTATCTTCTTGTCATAGTTGATGATTTTTCTGGGTGGAGTGCGGTTATTCCGATTAGACTGAAATCGGATGCTTCATGGCAGATCCAATTTACGATTAAGAAGTGGAGTGCGGAACTTTTAGGGGTAGCTAAACTAGACTAGATTAGACTGTGAGCAAGGGCGATAAAAGCTTTGGATTGGACTGAAAGACTTGACCTCCAACAGAGGGCGACTGGATTGATAGGCGTGAACTTCACGTTCTCGGAACGGCCGCGAGGCCGTTCCGAGAACGTGAGTCGGTTGATGCTGTTAACTATGTAAGGGGTCTGCCCCGGCATTAGTGGAGCACGCCACCATCAAGGCTCTTATGGAAAATTGCATGTCCCAGCTAGTGGAACGCTTCGGAGCTTTTGGGGAGATGTTTCATGACAACAGCTTAATTGCAGAATTCAAGAAATAAACGGTGGAGCATGAACCAGGCGCAACTTGAATTTGAACTTAGTTACATAGCTTCAGCCAGAAATTTGGCTGCTCTCCGTCTTTTGCAGTAAAATAAATTACGGTACTAGGAAAATGTAA
>JACBWV010000730.1:16907721-16988793 GCA_013435795.1 Chlamydomonas sp. ICE-L
ACACACACATATTCACACACACATGCACACGTACATACTTACACACACACACGCATTCACCCCACCCCCCCACCCCCCACCCCCCTCCACACACACACACACAAACGCATCCTCCATCCAAATGTCCCATACCTCAGGCCTACGTCTTTTGTGAGTACTCACCAAGCATCCAACTTTACGATGAAGAAAGTGCCACATGCCAAGAAGTCACCAGGTGAGTCTCTCTCTCTCTCTCTCTCTCTCTCTCTCTCTCTCTCTCTCTCTCTCTCTCTCTCTCTCTCTCTCTCTCTCTCTCTCTCTCTCTCTCTCTACATGGGGCCTCACTGCAACCACCATTCGCCAGATTGAGATAAGTTTGTTTTACTTTTACTTTTTTTTTTGAAGGAATTTCACCCCAGGAGATGGGTCTCCCTACACAAACCAGCCTCCTGCCGAAGGCCCAGTCAGTATTTGGGCCGAACATGGGAGGCCTGGCCACAAGGGGCGGTGAAGCTGAACTGTAGCTGAATCGCGCTCAAAATCACTGGTTCACAGCATTGCTCAAAATCACTGGTTCTGTTCATCAATGCTTTTCCTTTTTAAGCCCTTCCTGTCATGGTTGGGCAAGCCCCTTTAGCCTATTTGGCCTACCCCTGGACTGTAACATACATACGTACATTGCTCAATGTGCTTGCAGGGCCAACAGCAATGATGCATTTGAGTGTGAGCGTTCCACGGCACCCACGCCTAACTACACAGACATTGCAACCGCCTTCTGCTCCGCCCAGCCACCCCACCCACCCCACCTAGTCCACCCATCAAAGGCTCTCTGCGCAGAGAGCTAGTGGCACCAGCAGGTTTTGTGACCCTCGATAACGGTTTTGACTGCCCCCTGCCCGGCACCACTGAATCCACCAAAACAATGTACGGCGCCTACCAGCTGGCCGTGAACCCTGAGACTGGCACCAGCAGCACAGGCATCGTGGCCACACACTGTGTGTTGATCCCGGGCACTCACAAAGTGCTCCTGTTTAGCCGGCAAATCAACACGGACCGTTTCCCAACTGAGCCGGGCATGGCCACCAGCGTCTCATCTGTTTACGACCCCTATGCCGGCACCTACGTCCCAATGCCCATGCCCGAGAACCCTTTTTGTGCCGGCCACACGCACCTCCGCGATGGCACCATCATTGTGGCCGGTGGCGATGAGACGCCCAACAGCTGGCTGAAGGAAGGCAGAAAGAGCATCCGCATATTCAACCCGTCCACCCTGCAGTGGACCACCCTGCCGCAGCAACTTCACTCCGAACACTGGTATCCAGCACAGCTCACGCTCCCGGATGGCAGGGTTTTGGTGGCGGGCGGCTACCGAAATGGCAATGGCGCCCCCCCCAACCCCGAGACTGAAATCATCGACACACGGACCACACCCTACACTGTGACCTATAAGGTGAGCTTTTGTTGTTGTTGTTGTGTGGTTGGAAGACTACCTCCCCCCCTCCCTCTCTGGAGGTTGGGGAGTGGGCTTGTCTTTTCGGCTACCTGACCTGGACATAGCTACCATGGCGTTTGATATCAAATGCGAGCACTCAGGCGCACCCAGAGGGATTCGAACCCCGCACCTTCGTTGTTTCGACGAAGTGTCAACCAGTAAACTGAGAGCCAAGGTTCAGAAGAAGTGCCAGGCCAAGGTTCAGAAGAAGTGCCAAAAGGAAAGCCTGGCAGGCACTGAGGCCAGGCCAAGGTTCATAAGAAGAGTGGTGGAACCTAGCTCAAGATGGGACATAGCAATCGGACACTAGAGCAAGCTGGTGCCTAGGTAGTGGGTTTCATAAAAAAATGTCAAGAATTGTCAACCAGTAGACCATTCATCATCGAAACGGGATGTTGGTGAGCGGTAGATAGACCGGCCATTAGTAAGCATAGTTCAGCTATAAACCAGCTGCAATCAACACCTAAAAAACCCTCATGATTCCTGTGATATAATTGGATGGTAGGCAGACAGTGCTGCTGTCCTGTCTAGGCAATGATTGGCTGAGTTTATGTAACGAACCCTCTCTCTATATACCTACACAGTTCAATAACAAAGGCGTGTAGCCCTCCCAACCTTGATGCTGACATCATTGACATGTGTACCTCGTTGCAAGCCCCTCCCCACACCACCACCACCACCACCACCAACGCCACCACCACCACCAACAGTAAACACCCACCACCACTCACAATCACCCACTACCACCACCCACCACCACTCAACGGCACCCACCACCACCCACCACCACCACCCACCGCAATCCCACCACCACCCCACCTCACCACCACCCCACTCAACCACCCACCATCACACACCACCACCACCCACCACCACACACCTACCACAACACACCAACCACCACCACCAACCACCACCACCAACCACCACCACCAACCACCCACCACCACCCACCACCACCCACCCACGCCACCCAAGCCACCCACCACCCACCACCCACCCACCACCCTCCTACACCCACCGCCACCCACCACCCACCTATCACCACCCACCACCAGATCGATGACTTCCTAGTCCAGGCTGGCTCCAGCAACCTGTAACCTGTCTACCTGCTGTTGCCACCCACCACCACTACCCACCCACCACCACCCACTACCAACCACCTCCAACCACCACCACCAACCACCACCAACCACCACCAACAACCACCAACCACCAACATGTCGATGCCTTCCTAGTCCAGGCTGGCGCCAGCAACTTGTACCCTGTGTACCTGCTCTTGCTGATCAACAACCCGGCCAAGCCTGGCACCCACCCACCACCACCCACCATCACCACCCACCACCAGGTCGATGACTTCCTAGTCCAGGCTGGCTACAGCAACCTGTACCCTGTGTACCTGCCCTTGCCGATCAACAACCCAGCCAAGCCTGGCACCTACTACCTTTTGCAGTGGGATAACTGGTTTGGGAAGATCTCAACAATCGCCCCCGACAATTCGCAGGCCCAGGTGAGATAATCAACTGCCTATTGATAATCTGTGAATCCAGGACCTATGGTGACATCATTATCATCGTCATCATCATTATCATCACCAATAGGATCTGGAATGATTCCAACGACCGCCTTTTTGCCTTAGTAATTTGTAAATGAATAGTACGCCTTATAACGAGGCGTGAGGTTGAGGATGCCAGCTCATTTCCTTTCGCTGGGGCTAACTACCAATCTTTGTAATACGAAATCCTATCTTGAACTCTTTCTATTGGTTGGTACTGTGTTCTCTCCAGCCGCAGGTTTAAAAGGTTGTATTCTAGGTGTATACGTAGGGCTGTCAAGCTTTATACCGCCCGGTATTTATTTTACCGTGTACCGTACGATATATCGTACGGTAAAATAAGCAAACCGTACGGTATTTTTGGGATCCATCGTACGGTAAACACGATATATCGTGTTTACCGTACGGTATATCGTGTTTGGTCCAAATCGGCTTTGGCTTGGGCTTGCGACTCAGCAGGTCGGCGGTTCGATTCTCGTCAGAAGCACCTGAGTCTGGGTCAGGGAATTTATACCGTACGATATATCACGATATATCGAACGGTAACAGACCACGATATTACCGTGTTTTTCTATCTCCCTCAGTATTGGTCCATTTGACTTGATTTTAAGTGTATGGACGTGTAAACGGTATTTCCTGTTATATCCCCTTGGTCTTGTACTGATTTTCCCCCAAAAAGGTATAAAATATACCGTACGGTATCGATACCGTACGGTATATCACAATATATCGTACGGTAATTGAAAATACCGTACGGTATTGACAGCCCTATGTATACGGGTGACGTAGGAGTGCAGACAGGGCGCTAAAGACCAAATTTGCAGTGATCAAGTTAAGTTTTACAAATGCTCCTCAGGTGCTTGACCTTCCGGGTCTGCCCAACACCAACTGGAACGCTGCAATGTCCTCAATGGCATCTGCATTGATGCTGCCTTTCCGCCCTGACAGCAACGGCGGCTACACAATTTCGTACGCCATGTTTGGTGGATCTACCGCAGGCAATAACGTGTGGATAGATCCTGCCACCGGATACCCTGTACAGCTGGGTGAGTCGGTATTTGCACTGTCATGATGTTATATTGTACTGCCACCAGATACAGTGTCCAGCTGGGTGAGTATCCCCGTTTGTACGAATGGCTCAATGATGGAGCTCCTTGAACGAAGAAGGTGCCGGGTTCGAAACCCTACAGGTGCGCTTTAGTGTTTGCGGTCGCTGTCAACCGCCATGGTAGCTTTGTCTAGGTAAAGTAGCAGCTTGTTCCCTACCGCCGTAAGACAGGGCTCCCTTAATGCCATGCCCCACCAGGCGTTATCATTACAGCTGGTTGAGTCGGTGTTTGTACTGTCGTGTTGTTATATCATACTGCAACCGGAACCAGTGAACAGCTGTGTGGGTCGGTATTTGTACTGTCGTGATGTTACATCGTACTGCCACCGGAACCAGTGTACAGCTGGGTGAGTCGGTATCTGTACTGTCATGATGTTACATTGTACTGCCACCGGATACAGTGTACAACTGGGTGAGTCGGTATTTGTACTGTCGTGTTGTTATATCGTACTGCCACCGGATACAGTGTTTAAACAAATTGAACTAATATCTAGTGAGGGGTCTCTCTCTCTCTCTCTCTCTCTCTCTCTCTCTCTCTCTCTCTCTCTCTCTCTCTCTCTCTCTCTCTCTCTCTCTCTCTCTCTCTCCCCCCCCCCCCACCACCACCACCACCACCAATTGGGATCGCTAGACCGGCAGAGGATGTGCAGTGCAAAAAAAGGATGTGCAGTGCAAAACAATCATACAGGACATGCCTGTTCAAATACCTGTATACAAATGCATTTTTTAACAGTCAAGGGGTAGCCACAGGCTTAAAGGGACCTACACATCAAAAATACTCAAATCTTTAGGTAAGCAAACTGAAAAAACTTTAGAGACCGATTCCTCTAGCATCTCTAAGTGGCGGGGTGCCCGTGTCGAGTATGCATTGTACCAAAAACACTATTTGTTGTGATCTGAGGTAAGTATACTGAAGATGATTTTGTACTAAAATCACTGTTCGTATTATATACTTAGTCCTAAAAACACTATTTGTAGTAAAGTTGTAGTAAATACATTGTACTATTAACACAATTTGTAGTAAATATGTTGTACCAAAAACACTATTTGTAGTGATTTGAGGTTAGGATACTGAAGATCTGAAGTCTGGAATCTAAATTATTATTATATTAGAAAGTCTGAATGTAACACAAGTAATGCAACCAACAAAATCATGCGTCCCTTTGTTGGGCCTCCCAGCAGCCACCATTTACTTGATTGGGACAACACTTGTATTCTTTCTTTTTTTAGTTGCGAAAGGAATTTCACCCCAGGAGGTGGGTCTCCCTACACAACCAGCCTCCGCCCGAAGGCCCAGTCAGTATTGGGGCCAAATATGGGAGGCCTGGCCACAAGGGGCGGTGCAGCTGAGATGTAGCCGAATCGCGCTAAAAATCATTGGTTAAGAGCATTGCTCAAAATCACTGGTTCAGTTCGTCAATGCTTTTCCTTTTCAAGCCCTTCCTGTCACGGTTGGGCAAGTCCCTTTAGCCTATTTAGCCTACCCCTGGACTGTAACATACATACATACATTGCTCCATGTGCTCGCAGGGCCAACCACGCTGCCGCGTTTAAGTGTGAGCGTTCCATGGTGCCTTCCTTCACGGACATCGCGGCCGTTTTCTGCTCCGCCCTCCTGCCAGCCACCCCACCCACCCCACCTAGCCCACCTATCAGAGACTCTCTGCGCAGACAGCTAGTGGCGCCAGCAGGTTTTGTGACCCTCGATAACGGTTTCGACTGCCCCCTGCCCGGCACCACAGAATCCACCAAAGCAACGTTCGGCGCCTACCAGCTGGCCGTGAACCCTGAGACTGGCAACAGCAGCACAGGCATCGTGGCCACACACAATGTTCTAATACCCGGCACTCACTAAGTGCTTCTGTTCAGCCGGCACATCAACACGAAGCTGTACCCGACACAACCGGGCATGGCAACCAGTGTCTCCTCTGTCTACGACCCCTATGCCGGCACCTACGTCCCAACGCCCATGCCTGAGAACCCTTTTTGTGCCAGCCACACGCACCTCCGCGATGGCACCATTATTGTGGCCGGCGGCGAGCAAGCGTATTTCAGCTGGCTGCAGGAAGGCCGGTATAGTATCCGCACATTCAACCCATCCACCCTGCAGTGGACCACCCTACCGGAGAAGCTCCACTCCCCGCATTGGTATCCAGCGCAGCTCACTCTACCGGATGGCAGGGTTATGGTGGAGGGCGGCTACTTGAGTGGCCGAGGCGGACCCCCCAACCCCGAGACTGAAATCATCGACACACGGACCTCACCCTACACTGTGAGCTACAAGGTGAGGCGTTTTTGTTTTTAGTTGAGAAAGGAATTTTACCCCAGGAGGTGGGTCTTCCAACACAAACCAGTCAACTAAGGTGTGTAGCCTTCTCACCATCACCACCACCACCCACCATCACCACCACCACCCACCACCAGGTTGATGACTTCCTAGTCGAGGCTCGCAGGGACAACTTGTACCCTGTCTACCTGCTCTTACCGATCAACAACCCAGCCAAGCCTGGCACGTACTACCTTTTTCAGTGGTGTAACTTTCGTGGGAGGATCTCGGCAATCGCCCCCGACAATTCACAGGCTCAGGTGAGATCAACAACCTCCTACTGCTATACTGTGCATCTAGGACCTATGGTGTCATCATCATCATTGTCATCATCGCCATCGTCATTTTATCATCATTGTCATAGCATCGTCATCGTCATAGCATCGTCATAGCATCGTCATCATCATCGTCACTTTATCGTCGTCATCATCCTCATCCTCATCCTCATCCTCATCCTCATCCTCATCCTCATCCTCATCCTCATCCTCATCCTCATCCTCATCCTCATCCTCATCCTCATCCTCATCCTCATCCTCATCGTCATCGCCATCGTCATCGCCATCGTCATCGTCATCATCGTCATTGCATCACCGTCATTGCACCACTGCACCATCGTCAGCTGGTACCATACTTGGACACCAGGGATGTTCTAGGGGGTCTGTTATGGCCTTCTAGCACAGGACATGGTCCCAAATATGCCACTGTAGGACTGGTGCCGAATTTTGTCAGCCCCAGCCTGGCCTGCAGCCTTCGAACGCTTCATTTGTTACACAAAATATCAAATCAGGGTTAGGGTCTGTGGGGCCAAGAATCCTTTGGGCCGATCTCTTCGGTAACCAGCCAGTCAGCACGTCCATGTATGAAATGTTAATGCTGCTGCCGAAATAGGCATCCACTGCAAATTTGGGGGGACTACGGCACCCCATCTGCACCCCTACAGCACCCTTGCACACCCAGAGTACAATCTTTTAAGCCCAATAAAAGGGTCCCGAGGATCCCCCACATTTGCAGAAATCGAGAAAAAAATACAAATGCTCCTCAGGTGCTTGACCTTCCTCGTCTGCCCAACTCCAACTGGCTCGCTGCAATGTCCTCTACGTCATCTGCATTGATGCTGCCCTTCCGCCCTGACGACAACGGCAGCTACACAATTTCGTACGCCATGTTTGGTGGATCTTCTTCACGCAATAATGTGTACATAGATCCTGCCACCGGAAATTCTGTACAGCTGGGTGAGTCGGTATTTGTACTGTCGTGCTGTTATATTGTACTGCCACCGGAACCAATGTACAGCTGGGTGAGTCGGTATTTGTACTGCCATGTTATATCGTCCTGCCACCGGAACCAATGTACAGCTGGGTGAGTCGGTATTTGCGGATCCCGGATCCTCCCGCTTTTCATTCTTTGTTGTTGTCGTTTTCCTCATTTTTCTTACTTATTTTTCAAGACTTATCTGTTTCCCACCAAGTCAACTCTCTTCAAACCTGATATATTAGGGTGTAATTGTAAATTGTACTGTCGTGTTGTTATATCGTTCAATTAAACAACATTCTAGGCTGCAGCTGAAGGGTGCGGGGGACAGGGATCTTCCATCATAGGGTATGTTCCATGTGTAGCCATTTATAGCTGCGCATTCGCATTACGTTGGGGTTCTGTTCATCAGTGCTTTTTCTTTTTTATCCCTTTCTATCACGGTTGGGCAAGTCCATTTAGCCTATTTGGCCTACCCCTGGACTGTAACATACATACATCTATATTTATAAAGAAATCATGGTCGTGGTAGTGGTCGTGGTCGCGGTCGTGGTGGTCGTGGTGGTCGTGGTGGTGTCATCATCGCGTGCCCACGTGCCATGGGCGTGCGAAGTGTAACCGACTTGCAACCGACTTTTCGTTCACCCAACTAGCAACTCCCCGTCTAGCGGAATTTTCAAATACCAAAACTGCAGATGCGCTAAGCTAAGCGCACGCGCTCATAGCATGTCCACAACTGCCTCCCATACTATGACGGCAAGACATTTTGAATCAGAAGATCCTCTCCTCGGAGGTCACCAGCCGACCCTCATATGGCTTAGCATGGCACTCGGAATAATAGCTTTCAGTTCTTCACGGATAATGCGACCATGATGCATGGCAACGGTCCTTATGGACAGGAGGGCCCGCAACACCGCCAGCCAGCGCTCAAAGCGAGCTTGCCAGAGCAAGGAAGACAGGGAAATAGCCAACAAGCGTCGACGTGATGCCCGCGCTGCCCGATCTGAAGAGCTACGTCATGCTGGTAATCTCGCAAGGAGTCAGGAACGAGCTACCGTGCCATAGGAGGAACACGAAGCTGCTAACCAATCCAGGCTCGAAGACTATGCTGCCCAGCCTGAGGAGTTATGCCAGGATCATAATCAAGCCAGACCTTCAGATCGTGATGCTTTTTTTCTCCGTCTGCGAGCGTTGCCACCATTCATCTCACGCATGCGCAATTTTTCCATGCCATCGCATCACATTCGTAGTGATTGGCATCCAGTTGCGATTAATTGCCTTTGTTCAGATCGCTATGGCCATTCTGTCCCCCTGGACACTCTCGCGCTTGCCACGCTCATCCCATCTTTGCAAGCTCTTTTCGTTGTACAGAATATGAAGTACGTTGCTGCGATTTTTGCTGTTCTGAGTTGACCGAGTTTCGACTGGGGCACTGTACGAGAAGACGAAGCTGCAGGTTTGTAGCCATGCAATTGCACCGGTCCGGTGTTGGTAATGTTGGCGTTCGCAATGTTGGTAGGTTCGAAGCACAGCGGGTCCCTCTTTCTGCACGATCGAATCCCACAGGGTGAAGTCAAGGGTACGAGGTAGGGAGAAGAAGATTTTGTGTGCGTGTTGGTGGTTGGGGGAAGGGAGGGTGGTGGGGGGTAAGGTGAGAGAAAGAGAGTGCGTGTGGATGGGGTGGGGTGAGGGGTAGGGAGAGGTCAGGATGGGGGGGAGGGGGGGATGGTATGTGTGTATGACAGGGTGGGAGGCCACACCTGAAGCAGAAGGGGGATATGTAGGGAGAAGAGGTGTGTGGGTGTGGGTGGGTTTGGGGGGAGAGGCAGGGGAGCGTCCGAGCAAGGGCTGAGATGGCTGATTTCTTGACTGTGTGTAAGGGGGAGAGAGGGGGGTGGGTGTGGGGGGGGGGGGGTGTGGGGGGGGGCATACAAGGGCGTTACCCGTTATGTAACCCAGACCAGACTAGGACCCATGGCCTGGGTGGGGGGGGGTGGGGCCCGGGGGGGCGGGGGTGGGGGGGGGTGGGGGGGGGGGGGGGGGCCATTGGCCCTCACGGGCGACGTGACTAGGATAGACATACAGACAGACGACAGACAGACATAAGACAGACCGACAGACAGAACAGGACAGACATACAGACAGACCGGACAGACAGAATACATAACAGACAGCCATAATACATACAGACGACAGACAAGACTACAGACAGTACAGACAGACATACATTCAGATCATGAACAGACTACAGGACATACAGACAGACAGTACATACAGACATACAGGCATGTATACATGCAGACAGACATACGGCGGAATACATACATATCTACAACATAATCCATTACATACTACAGCTAATACATACATACATGTCAATACATTCAGGACAGACAGACAGACAGACAGACATGATGCAGCGCATGCAGGCAGCATGCATGAGGCATGCTACAACAGACAGACATACGACAGACAGACATACATCCATTACACATACATACAGTACATACTATACATACATACAACAGAATACCTACATACAGACAGTACCGCAGAAGGGACAGACAGACGACAGTACGACATCAGACGACATACATAAGATCATGAGCCAGGTACAGACAGACAGACAACATACAGATACAGACATCACTACATACACACACACATAAAGCGAAAGACATACAGACAGACATACAGACAGACAGTACATACAGAAGACATACATACATACAGACATCATTAGCCATACAACAGACATTACATAACAAGAACTACATTACAGACATACCTACATACAGACATACATACATAAGACAGACATACCTACATACGATGTACATGGGACAGACAGACATACATCATACATACCACCATACATATATTGAAGACATCATGGTCGTGGTGGTGTGGTGTGGTCGTGGTAGGTGTTTCATCGCGTAACCGATCACCGACTTCCCGCTGCAGTATTCCCCGCCCAGCCAATTCCCGCTGAGCCAATTCACGCTTTTAATCCCTCTGCTTCAACTTCTGCCTGATTGGCCTCCTGCAAATTCTGCCTTATGCAACCTTCGCCTCCTGCGTATTCTACCTGTTGCGCATCCCGCCCGATGTCTCCTTTTCCCGTCTGAGTTCATCCACCTGATTTCGGTAGCGCTACAGTTCGTCTCCCTACAAGCTTTTTCCCCTGCATCTCTGCAAGACCTTTCCCTTGCGTCAAGAGACCTGTCGCTGCGCACAACGGGAGGTGACGTGGTGAGTCAGCTGACCTGTCAGAAATGTCCGAATCGCATCCATCCCATGTCACAAACTTGACAGCAAATTCACTGTATTGAGAAACATGTCGCACCGCATTGTGCCATAGCAAGTACGCATCAAAGTTGACCGAATGAAAAATCTCGCTGAGCATTCTCGCTCTAACTTGACCAAACATCTCAAATCAGCAACTTGACTGTAACTTCTTCCCACTGCATCGAGAAACATGTCGTCGCTGTGCGTTGTGCTATAGCGAGCACGCGGCAAAGTTGAATGGATGAACCTAGCGATGTTTCCAAGTCCCAGATCGAGTTGACTTCAGGAGCAGTTGCGGTGAACAGGAGTGTTCTTCGGCCGAACTGAATACATGCTCGCTAGGAAGAAGCTTTAGTTATATACAGTTGCGATTGCGCAGGTTCAGCCTTTTCAGTGGGGTCGACTATCGATCACAGCTGAGGTGGCAGGGAAGCAGGTCCGATGCATTTAGCTGGGTCAGATGATGCGCAAACGTTGTCGATGCTCATCGTCCTGTTTGCCTTTCAGCTATGGCAAAGCCCACAGCTGAAGTGGAGGGGGGCAGATATGGAGTATGTGTGTGCTGGTGGGTGCGTGTAGGAGGGAGGGGGAGGGATGAGAGTGGGGAGAGGGTGGGGGCTGGTGGGATGGCTGGGGTGGGGTAAGGGATGGGATGGAGTCAGGAAATATGTCAGGAAGAGTAAGGGAGTATGTTTGTGGGCGGGGTTACATTGGGTTGGGGGGGGTGGGGGTGAGATAACTAGGGGGAGGGGTGGGGGGGGCGGGGGGGGGGGGGGGGGGGGGGGGGGGGGGGGGTAACGTGGGGGGGGGGGGGGGGGGGGGGGTGGTACAGGTGGTGTTTGGTGCTTGTGGGTGCACAAGGGAGACAATCGCAAGGACGATACCGTCAATGTTTTAAGTGCTGTAATGCAGAGAAAACCGTTTTGCACCCCAGCCCAAAACAGGTGTGGCCAACGGGAGGGGAAGGGGGGAGGGGCCGGATAATGGTTTGGTGGCGGGGTTCTGGTATGTGAATGCGGGGGGGGCTTCAAGTGTAACCATTATGCTACCAGGCCCAAATAGGTGTGGGCAAAGGCCAAACGGGCACCGTTAGTATGATTGGGGGGGGGGGGGGGGGGAAGGGCGGGGGGGGGTGTCTCGTGGAGAGGTAGAATTGGCCATCCGGGTGCTAACCTATGGAGGATGAGTGCGGGGGGTGGTTGTGTGGGGGCGAGAGGAGAAGGGGCCACCGGCCACACGGGCGACCGGAAGAGGAAAGACAGACAGAATCAGACAGACAGGACAGACAGACAACAGACAGACATGACAGACAGACAGACAGACAGAAGACAGACAGACAGACAGACAGACAGACAGAAGACAGACAGGACAGGAAGACATACAGACAGACAGACAGAATACATACATACAGACAGACAGACCGACAGACAGAAAGACATCGTACAGACAGATACAGACAGACAGACAGACATACAGGCCGACATACAACCTACAGACAGACAGGCATACTACAGAATACATAAATACAGACATACATACATACAGACAGACAGACATACAGACAGACAACTTACATACGACATACATACAGTACAGGACATTACCGGACATTACATACATAAATTACATTACATTACATACATAAATTACATACATTACATTACATACCCTTACATTACATTACATGTAAAGTCTACTTGGGACACCGTAGGGGTGTATGAGACTCTGTGCTTAAAACATAAAGAAAAAGCACCCACAATAAAAAAAAACATTACATCAGGGGTGTGTCGAGGACAAACAAACCAAACTCCCAACCACCGTTTTGGTGGCGTAGGTATTAAACCCCCTAGAGCAGGACCCAGATCTCAACCACTTACAGTGGCGGAGGTAAGAAGCTAACAAATGAGAAGTCACAAGAAGAAGAAAAAGGGATAATAAATTACGGTGCCACTAAGCAGTCCAGGGCTTCCTGTCTTGCTCTTCTACAAGTAGAAAGATAGTCGGCTAGGTTGCTCCAAAAAGTCCTAGTGACCTTTCCATTCATAAAGGTTCTGAATGTGGAATCGCAGAATTCCACATTCCATACGGTTGAGTCGGTATCCTCATGGACATGCCTATACATATCTGTAAACAGCTTCTGGTAGCGGAGGCGAATATCATTATAAAAAGGGCACTCAAACATATGCATTTCATCCTCAGGTTTTTGGAACCCACACATTTGACAGCGTCTCATTGAACAAGGGATGTGTGCTCTATCCACCACCCTCATTCTTTCTGTGTTCAGCCAATGTGAACCCATTCTAAACTGTGTTATAGAACGAATCTGATCCTGCTTATGTAAGGCGGATGTAAAGGGAATCAAGCCATTCTCATCATTGCTGTTGGCTGCGAATCATTTCTGGTATCAGAAGCGATTAAAGCCAACCCTTCTCTCATCAAGGATGTCTCTGACTGCATTGGTGTCACTTGGGTACTTAAACCTCCATGACTCAAAAACTTCAGACATAATACCTTCGACATCAACAGCCTCCAAAATGTTGAGGCTTTTACTGGATCCTAGCTTGTGGAGAACACAACATAAGTCATGAACCCAGCCAGTGTTGGAATCAAAAGATTCCCCAAGAGCCATTATAATGAGATCCTCAGGTTCTTTATCTATGGTCTTGTTCCAGAAGCGCAAAGCTTGTTTAAGCCAAGCAAAACACACGGGGTTTCTACCCGGCTCTTCCTAACTTCGCAAAGATCTGTCGTAAGCCAACAACGCAAACGGGTTTTCTTACCCGGCTCTCATACATACATACAACATACATACTACATACACTACCGCAACATACATACATACATACATCCTTCATGCATACATACATACATACATACTACATACATCAGACATACATACATACAACATACATACAGACTACTACATACTACATAAATACATAACAATCATCCATACATACATACATACAAACTACATACATACAACATACATACAATACATACACATTGACAAAGGGTATTGGCGTTTGCTTATTGTGCAAGCCCAAACGAAGCAAAACATGACTTGTTTTTAAGCCAGTGGAGGCCAATGGGTGGGCGTGCTCAGAAGCGCTATCGTCCGTGCTCCGCTCTCTCTCTTCTCCTCCTCTCCTCTGTCTCGGCTCCTCTCTCTCTCTCTGCTCGGTCCCCCCACTCTCTCCCTCTCTCTCTCTCTTCTCATGTCTTCTCTTCTCTCTCTCTCTCTCTCTCTCTTCTCTCTCTCTCTCTTCTCTTAACGGTGCAGTCATCTCCCTTCCAACCCTCCCTTCCTTGTTCACAGATTGGGGATGCACTGCAGCCATCCCAGCACTGGACAAATCCATGCGGCTCACCCTGGATGCCAAGGAGGTCATGGCGAGTAATACCAGTGGAATGGCATGGGAGATTGAGGACATGCCCGTGAAAAGGATCCGGCATGCCGCTATCTTGCTTCCCAATGGACAGGTCTTGCTCATCAATGGTAACCAGGCTGGAAAGGGTGGAGGGGGCCTGAATGGGGGGGGCTCTGGCAACACAGCAGCTAAAAATGCGTAAGTGTCCTTCTGGACCTCCTTTGGCCCACCCCCGCCTTGCTTGTCTGTTTTTCTTCTTCTTCTTTGTGGTTCTGTTATGTGTTGCATGACAGGTGTTGTTATGAAAGGTATCATGACAGGTGGCATGACAGGTGTTGTCATGAAAGGTATCATGACAGGTGTTGTCTCAGGCATGACAGGTGGCATGACAGGTGTTGTCTCAGGCATGACAGGTGGTTTGACAGGTGTTGCCTCAAGCATGACAGGTGGCACGGCAGGTTGTCTCATCTCATCCCTGGGTCTCTTTTATCTTTCGGTCTGGGTATCTTGGCTTCGCCAGTGTCTCATTCATGGGTCTCAGGTAGCGGATATTTTGGCCGAAACGGGGTCTCAGGTAGTGATCGGGATAGGTGGCGGAAAATGGAATCTGATTATGTGCCTGTTCCCCCCCCTCACAGCGTCTTGTATGACCCCATGGCCCCCAAGGGAGCACGGTACTCATGCCTTGCCGCCTCCAACATCAAGAGGTTCTACCACAACACGGCCCTCTTGCTCCCAACTGGGGATGTGCTGGTCAGCGGCAGTGAGCAAGGTGAGATCCACTGATGTATTATATATAATATTACATATATATATATATATATATATATATATATATATATATATAAGATAGTATAGATATATAGAGATAGATAGATATATATATAGAGATAGATATATTATATATATTATAATATATAGATATATATAGAGTATAGATATATATATATAGATAGATTATATATATATATATATATATTATATACATTATATATATATATAATTAATCTGGAACTAGTTGCTGATTTATAATGCTGCTTGCTGCAATATTGCCATTCTTTTTCTGAGGATTTGTTGGAAGAACCTCCCGGATGTTGTGGAGCGGGCTTGTCTTTGGCCAACAATGGCTTGTCGATGACAATTTAATTTATTGTTGGGCTTTGGGATCTTCTTTGACAGGATACCTCGCGATCGCCGGAGGCCCCTTGGATCCATGGTCCGTTGGTATCAACTGTTTTTCATTTCGGCTACTAGCAGCAGCTTCTAGGCAGCTCCCTGAGCCAGCCACTGAGCGAAGCCCCAAAATTTCAGCAGCACTAAAAAGCTGATTATGTCAGCTTTATGGTGCACTAGGTTGCTTTAGGTTTGGCTGATTATCCAGGCAGGGTAGCTGCCTAGAAGCTGCTCCTCCTAGCCGAAAAAGAAAACAGTGTTGGTATCATGACCGGAGGTCGGGCCACCTGATGGTCAAGTCACCTGGCACATAGCTACAGGCCCAAGTGTAGCTGAGTTGTAGCTGAGGCCTGTAAAAACATTGGTGAACTCTGTCAGGTGTAGGGGTTACAGCAGATTTATTTCTATGTTGGCTATAAATAGCCGGCGTTTCGAAGTCCTTACGGCTGTGCTCCAGTGTACACGGGCGCTGTCAACCGCCATGGTAGTTGTGTCCAGGTAAAGTAGCAGCCCGTTCTCTACAGCCGAAGACGCGGCTCCCTTAATACCACTCTCCACCAGGCGTTGCCATTACTTTTTATAGCCGGCAGGACATATTCTCCTGCCGCCTGGCCCAGGGTTTTCCTTTTTAGCAATTTATCGCTATTAGCGATAAAACCCATCAATTTTGAGATTGGCATAGCGATGTAAGCAAACTAAGCGGTGCAGCTAGATATGGCCAGCCCAGGAGGCTTGGAGTCATCGGTACCTCAACTTGAATTTGAAGTCAGGATGTTGAAAGAAGCAAATTCGAAAATAGCTATAAATAGTTACAAATGGATACTGGCCAAATGGCTCCTGAACCAAAATAGCTGTGAAAAGGGGGTGCTCAAAATCTAAAAGAAAAACCCTGGCCTGGCCTGTGGCCAGTCCTTGGCCGGGATCTTGGTAGCTGGTACTATATCAAAAAGTCAAAAATTCAGGGCTCAAAAGCGCAAAAGCGCGCGCTTTGAATTACCCTGGTCCTGGGATCTTGGTAGTACTATATCAATGCTTTTTATTTGTAAGCCCTTCCTATCACGGTTGGACAAGTCCTTGTAGCCTATTTGGCCTACCCCTGGACTGTAACATACATACGTACATACAGGTGCCTTGGGCCTCCAGCACTGTTTCTTTTGGGGGCTACACGAACCAGGGTACTACATTTTGTCAAACTGGCCAGCGCTTAAAGCGCACAAACGTCAAATTGGTCAGCGCTTTCTAGTGCGAAAAGCTCAAAAACTGCGGGCTGCGCCCACAGGGGGTCGAAAAAACTGCGCGAATCGCGCAGTGGGGCTCAAAAAGCGTGCGCAAAATCGCGCTGCTGCGCGCGCTTTGTAGTACCCTGACGCGAACCAACCCCTTCTGCATAGCAGTATGTAGATATATAAACATATGTCGGAGGGGTTAGTTCTTACTGGAAACAACGCCTTATATGTATGTAAATATATGTACATAAGTATAAGGGGTTGGTTGCTATTGGAACAGCTTCTACCCGGAGTTCAGGCTGAACCTCAGGCTTGAAGCCTAGGTCAAACATTGTGTCAGCTGTGATGTGGAGCTCTTAAGTGTTGTTCAAGGAGGTTGCTCCATGCAAGTTTGTGAACAGCACCAGCTTATGTACACCGACGTTCAGCAAGGACACCCTCAGCTTGTTAGCAAAGGAGGCCTTCTTGCCAACGACCCTGACCTCGTGTCCATCTGGGTAGCCCCTTACTGAGCAGATAATGATAACGCCTCAAGTGGAACTTCCGAATTTCATGCACACAAAGAAAAGAAGAAGAAAAAAATGTGCAAATCTGTGTGGTGATATTTTTTGTCGGCCTTCCGAGTACAGTTAAGTGGGATGAGGATATAGTACAGTTTTATGTAGGATTTATTCGGTCTTTCGAGAACAGTTAAGAAGGATGGGGAGATCAAAACATGATCCCTATCCTGTCTGGTTTAGAAAAATCATACATGCGAATATAAGTATGATTATATGAACGTATCATCATACATTCATATGTCGGCCCAACCCTAGTTATGATAACCCCAGACAGGCACGAGCTACAGGCACAGCTGCAGAAACCTCTTGCATGGATTCCACCAGACTGTAGCCACGTTGAATGCAGACCCCCCACCCCACCCCACCCCACCCCCCTCAACTACACAATCGGCCATAAGTAGCCACACAAAAATGCTGATGCACTCAGCAACACAACAGACAGCAGGCAGCATGTTCACTCTTAGTCACACCTCCCACCTCCCCTCCCCCTCCCACACCCACCCACCCACCCACCCACACAAACCCAAACACACCTCCCACCCCACTCAACCAAAAACCCAACCTTTGACACACACTCTCTCACCCATCTTCCCGAGGGAGTGGTATTTCTTTCGGGTTAATGGTGACAGAGGTTGTGCATTTGGTGGAGCAATTTTTTCCATTGTCCATCTGTTTGACTGCTTGTTTCTCCCTTGAAGCCTGTTGGTGCCAAGCCTGGTGCCAAGCCAAGCCTGTTGGTGCCAAGCCTGGTGCCAAGCCTGTTGGTTCCAAGCCAAGCCTGGTGCCAAGCCAAGCCTGTTGGTGTCAAGCTTGGTGCCAAGCCTGTTGGTGCCAAGCCAAGCCTGTCGGTGCCAAGCCAAGCCTGGTGCCAAGCCAAGCCTGTTGGTGTCAAGCTTGGTGCCAAGCCTGTTGGTGCCAAGCCAAGCCTGTTGGGTCCAAGCCAAGCCTGGTGCCAAGCCAAGCCTGTTGGTGTCAAGCTTGGTGCCAAGCCTGTTGGTGCCAAGCCAAGCCTGTTGGTGCCAAGCCAAGCCTGTTGGTGCCAAGCCAAGCCTGGTGCCAAGCCAAGCCTGTTGGTGTCAAGCTTGGTGCCAAGCCTGTTGGTGCCAAGCCAAGCCTGTTGGTGCCAAGCCAAGCCTGGTGCCAAGCCAAGCCTGTTGGTGTCAAGCTTGGTGCCAAGCCTGTTGGTGCCAAGCCAAGCCTGTTGGTGCCAAGCCAAGCCTGTTGGTGCCAAGCCAAGCCTGGTGCCAAGCCAAGCCTGTTGGTGTCAAGCTTGGTGCCAAGCCTGTTGGTGCCAAGCCAAGCCTGTTGGTGCCAAGCCAAGCCTGGTGCCAAGCCAAGCCTGTTGGTGTCAAGCTTGGTGCCAAGCCTGTTGGTGCCAAGCCAAGCCTGTTGGTGCCAAGCCAAGCCTGTTGGTGTCAAGCTTGGTGCCAAGCCTGTTGGTGCCAAGCCAAAGTCATTCAAAACATTTGCAGCCCAACATGCGTAGACTTAATTTGGTTACGAAGCTTCGGATCCCCTCCCTTTCTTATGTTTATGGGGGCCCTGGACACAAGGGGCGGTGTAAGTGAACTGTAGCTGAATCACGCTAAGAACAAGTTGACCCTGACACACCCTGTATGTATGTTGCAGTCCAGGCGTAGGCCAAATAGGCTAAAGGGACTTGCCTAACCGTGATAGGAAGGGCTTCAAAAGAAAAAGCATTGATGAACTGAACCCCAAACAATTGTTTTACCAACAGGGGCCCTGAGTTCGTGCTATAGTGATCATTTAATTATACAATATAATGAAATCAATGTCTCACCTGGGATGATAATTGAACTGTGCGATTCACGAGCTCGAAAACATTACCCAGACCTGAGAAAACGATGGACCATTTCGCAAGAAACATTAATAATCGTACTTGCACGATTAATCGTGCTTAGTAAAATCGCTGTACACTTGCCATTCGATGTAGATGAGCCGGGCGGTGTAGCTGAAGTGTAGCTGAATCACGCTTAGAACCACTGGACCCCTGACACACCCTACCCTTGCCATTCAATGTAGATGAGCCGGGCGGTGTAGCTTAAGTGTAGCTGAATCATGCTAAGAACCACTGGAAACCTGACACACCCTCCCCTTGCCATTCGATGCAGATGAGCCTGGCAACCTGATGTGCGAGCCTCGTGGTGCTTATCTACCTGAGTTCCAAGCTGAAATCTTCAAGCTGCCCTATGCCTTCGCCGTGCGACCGGCCATCGTTTCTGCACCAACAGACAACATCATGATGGGTGAACTCTTCCAAGTTGAATACACTGGTAGGAAATATATTGCATTACCTTGTATTTGTATATCTATATATATATTTGTATCTCTATATTTTAGTATCTCTGTATTAAGATACTATCTATGTATATTTGTATCTCTCTATTTTAGTATCTCTCTATTTCAGTATCTCTCTATTTTAGTATCTCTGTATTAGGACACGATATATGTTTCTTTGTATCTCTCGATTTTAGTATCTGATTATTAAGATACTATATATGTACCTTTGTATCTCTCTTTTATAGTATCTCTGTATTAAGCTACTATTTATGTATCCTTGTATCTCTGTATCTTGTTACGATACATGTATGTATCTTGTTACTATATATGTAAGTATCTCTATATTTTAGTGTCTCAGTAGTCTAGTAGCTCTGTATCTTGTTACTATAGACCGTACTAGCAGCAAAAATTAACGCTTCGAAAGATTTCACGTTCATTTTGAGGGGGTTTATTATAATTTCACGTTTTAAATTCACGTTTGTTTTCCAGAGGGATATAATTTGATGTTACACATTTCACGGTTCAAATTGTAATAAAATCCATTTAAATGAATCAACTTGAACATGTTACACTGATTCATTGCCTGTTCTTAAAATCACAATACAGGCTTGTGATAACATTGTGTACTGGTACTCATGAGTGTGGTCTAGGTAGCAATGTTCATATTATTACCGTAGACCATGTACCGTTGTATCAGGATACATGGTTCTAGGGTCTGCGAGTAGGGTAGTACTCTGCATCAACTCATTTAATCACTTAATTTCCTGCTCAGTTAATTTGAGTTCTAGGACCTGCAACTAAGGCATCTCATAAACAAGAGCACACAGTGTTCATGTATTGCTCAGCTAGCTGCTCAATTAATTTGAGTTCAGGACCTGCAACGAAGGCATCTCATACACAAGAGCACACAGTGTTCATGTATTGCTCATTTCCCTAATATTGCCCGGAAACTCGATTTCACGGTTTTTTCGTCGCGTAATACAGTCTACGCCTCGATTTCACGGTTGCTCCCGTGAAATTAAAGTGTTAAATTTTGCTGTCAGTACGGTATGTAAGTATCTCTATATTTCGGTATCTCTCTATGTTAGTAAGTTACATTGTAAGGGCCTTACCCCCTAAACCCTAAACCATCAACTTGAAACCCAAAACCATAGAACGTCACCAAGTATTTAAGGACGTATAATAAGAATATAAGATGCATCGTATACATGGCTGTGACCCGCCCAGTATGGCGGTGCCCAGGCACTACTGGGTGGTGGGTGGGTGGTGGTGTGATGTTGGCCATTCTCCTTACATTTGCATTGTCGACCGCGTGTTTGCTCTCCGGTTACATTGCCGACCACTTGTTTGCCGTCCCCTTACCCTCTGTCACCTGTCACCACACCAGGCTCAGTGAATGGGGCCACCCTGGCCACCCCGGGTGCAGACACGCACTCCATTGATATGGGCCAGCGTGTCGTCTTCCTGCGGGTTGTTTCCAATGTCTTCAATGCAGTCCAGGGCACCGGCAGCCTAGGGCTGCAAGCTCCCTGTGCCTCCACCCTGGTGGCGAATCCTGGCACTTGGATGCTTTTCCTACTGGACGGTACTATTCCATGTGTGAATGCATCTTGGGTTAAGCTGACGGTCCCTGCAATGGATGGTGCATGCATAACATCAGGACCCATTTCCTTGGCCGCACAGCTGACCTCGTCTGACCCCTCCCCCTCCCCAAAACCTTCCCCAAAACCCTCCCCAAAACCCTCCCCAAAACCCTCTCCAAAACCCTCTCCCTCCCCAACCCCCTCCCCCTCCCCAAAACCCTCCACAAAACCCTCTCCCAACCCTCTCCCTCCCCAACCCCCTCCCCCTCCCCAAAACCCTCCACAAAACCCTCTCCAAAACCCTCCCCCGCCCCAACCCCCTCACCCTCCCCAAAACCCTCACCCTCCCCAACCCCCTCACCCTCCCCAAAACCCTCACCCTCCCCAACCCCCTCACCCTCCCCAAAACCCTCACCCTCCCCAACCCCATGCCAACCCCCTCCCTTCTTCTGAGTCACCAAGCTGCCAAGTTCGCTTCATAGTGGGCAACATCTGGAATGCTGGTAGTGGCACACAGTCACGGTAAGCACAATTAAATTATTGGCGGAGCCCCCTCTTCAAGGGGGTGGGAGCCCCCAGGGTTACCCATTTGTCCGTCTGTCCGACCGAAAAACTTGAAGTCTGACACGTCAGCCAACTAACTCGCTTCGGTCAGCTCCATCATTGCCACCTTTCGTTCCGTTGCCAACACACTCCGCCAATTTTCCGCGTCGCTGGCGACGCTGCATAGGACTTGTCATCCCATCTGATCTCATATGAATATATTTAACCATATATTCATTTAGTATAATTACATGATCTCTGTAGAATGAACTCAGGGCCCCTGTCAGTTAAACAATTGTTTGGGGTTCACTTCATCAATTTTTCTTTTTAGCCCTTCCTGTCGCGGTAGGGCTAGTCTCTTAAGCCTATTTGGCCTAACCCTGGACTGTAACAAACACACAAGCTAAGCAGAGGAGGGTGGGCTGCACCTGAGCATGCATGTATCAGCAAGCATAATACGTCCTAGGCACGTTGCAAGAGGGAAAATGGCAGAGAGAGAGTTCAAAATTGGCGAGGTTAGAGCTGTCCGAGGTTTGGAAGGGTGGAGAGTGAGAACTCAGTACCTTTATAGCAATTCAGGGGATCATTTGGGAAGCATACATTGTACTTCGGACTTGGTTCTCAAAATCTCAGGCCAATTATCGAGAATTCTCAGATTTCCAGGCCAAATTCTCGATTTCATGTACGAAGTCCGGGTTCTTCTGAAACCTTGAACCCAAATCATCCGCTGAATGGCTATAACTCTATAAGTCCTTACCCCTTTGGTGACCCTAGGGTGACAGGTGCCTAGGTCCAAATCACCAGGGTCCAGAACTCCAGACCAACCGTCAGAGTCAATCCAACCCAGAGCGACGCCAAAGGTTTGAAAGTGAGAGGGTTTGGATTGAAAAGGGTATTGGAATGCTAAAGGCACGACGGCAGACTATACAATCTCGATCCTTACCTAAGAACTCAACCACCTCCTTATTTAACATGAGAGGTGTCAAGAAGATGCAGAAGGCGGGACGCCCACCCAACGCTCTTAGCCCTAAACGTTTTCCATACCCCTAACCCCCTAATTTATAACCCTATCACCTTAGCCCTTACCCAAACCCCAAACCCCGAAGCACTAACCCCTATCCCCTAACCCTTACCCCTAACCCCTAGCCCTTAACCCCTAACCCTTAACCCTAACCCCTAGCCCTTAACCCTTACCCCTAATATCTAGCCCCTTACCCCTAACCTCTTACCCCTGACACCAACCCCGAACCCTTAGCCCCATCTCTTACCCCTAGCCCTTAGCGCTTAGCCCTAACCAAATTATCATGTGCAGGCCAACCACCGCTCTAAACATGTATGTGAAGAGCCTCACAAAAAAAATAGCTCCCGGCTGGATCTTGTCAGCCTACAATCCAAGCTACATTTTGCAGTCTGCAGCCTGGAACATCAAGGTGCGTGGAGGGAGGGAGAAATAGTGAGGGGAGGAGGGAGAAAGAGAGAAAGAGAGAGAGAGAGAGAGAGAGAGAGAGAGAGAGAGAGAGAGAGAGAGAGAGAGAGAGAGAGAGAGAGAGAGAGAGAGAGAGAGAGAGAGAGAGGTTGGATTTTGGGGGCGAGGGTAGTGTTTTTTATATTTCGTTTCTTGCTGGTTACTACCCACACCTGAACATCATTGGTTAACCATGTAGGTGTTGAACAGGCGTTTAACACCCTGGACACCTGTTTAACAACCTGAACAGGTGCATGCTGCTGCAGGGTAATACTTAGTATTCTGTAGAGGGAGACTGCAGACACCGGGAGATTATAGCTACTGTGATAGATAACATTAGGATATTAGATAAGGTGATCGCCGCGGCAGCCGACTGAAATAGGAGTTGACAGCAGTACAGTAGTACTGCACGGCAGGACCCCTGGTCCTGGCGGACACGGGGGCTGCACAGAGCAAGGCTGGGACAAGACACTGGCTGCTCTTAGCCACTCAATAGCCGGTATAGAATCCGGTCTATAACAAATACCCACATCTTACCCTGTTCCGACAAATGGCTCAATGGTAGAGCTTGTTGAATTGATGAGGTGCGGGGTTCGAATGCCTACGGGTGCGCTTTAGTGTTTGCGGTCACTGTCAACCGCCAGGGTAGCTTTGTCTAGGTAGCAGCCTGTTCCCTACCGCCGGAAGGCGGGGCTCCCTTAACACCATGCCCTACTAGACGTTGTCATTAGTTACCCACATATTGACTCCAACTGTCATGACCCACACTGCCCAGTGGCCTGAGGCCCAAGGAATCTGTTCCCAAGATCCTCAGCCTGTGCTGCAGGCCAGGGGGCAGGAGGGAATGACCCGTCGGCTATGCAAAATTAATGATAACGCCTGGTGGGGAGTGGTATTAAGGGAGCTCCATATTACTGTGGTAGAGAACAGGCTGTTACTCCACCTGGACAAAGCTACCATGGCTGTTGACAGCGCCCGTGCACACTAAAGTGCAGCCATAGGGATTCAAACTGCCGGCTATATCTATATATATAAAGAAATCATGGCGGTCGTAGTCGCGGTCGTGGTCGTGGTCGTGGTGGTGTCATCATTGCGTACCCACGTGCCATGGGCGTACGAAGTGTACTTGCAACCGACTTTCCGTACACCCAAGTCTTCGTCCAGCAAAAGTTTCAATGACCGAAACAGCAGGTGCGCTAAGCTATGCGCGCGCGCTCATTTCATGTCCATAACTGCCTCTCATACTGTGACTGCAATGAATTGCAATGAAATGAGTGAGGAGATCCTCTCCTCGGAAGTCATTTGCTGACCCTCAGATCGCTTTGCATGGCGCTCGGAATAATAGTTTTCAGTGTATTGCTTCTTCACGGAGCGACCTGCGGCTCATGCTCCAGAACTTTCACTTCGGCTCATGATTCGGCTGGTCCTTGACTTTCACTTGGCTCACGTATGCGCACTTGATTCTTCATCTCAGCATTACGTTCGTCATCTCATTATGCTTTCACATTGCCTGATTTGCTATCACATCGCCTGATTCGTGATTGGAGGTAGTTGACTTCCATTCTCCAGCCTTTCTGCAGGCTCTATTGATACATTCATCTTGCTGCGAGCTAAGACACTCGCACGGCTCATGGTATCACTGCACGATCTAAGTCCCTGCAACCCTGTGACGTTCTTCCGACTTCCGACTTTCTTCTTGCTGCGTGCTCCTTGCACCGCGTGCAATACCTCTTCAAGATCTTCCCCCCCACCCCACACCACTCCCTGCAACCCTGCAACGATAAGGTTATTTTCGCGTTGGGCTGTAGCGAGTGCGTGACAGAGTTGACCGAACGAAGGCCCTTTCGGGAAACAGCTTGCACGCCCAACCAGGTATGTATGCGCGAAGAGGAAGCTACAGGTAAGCAGGTTTGCTCTCGCGCAATTCCGATGTTTCAAGCTGAGATTGAAACTGGGCAGCCGTTCGTTTGCAATTTCCAAAAGTCTTCGCATTTCCGCTTCGTCTGACGAAACGTCCAAACGTCTGCGCGATTTCGAACTCAGCTGGAAACATCATAATCGCTTATGTTAAACCCATCTGCTAAAGTGGCCAAGAGAAGATCAGATTAATGGGAACGGAGAAGCAGAGAAGTACGTGTGTTTTTACGGGTAAAGGGGTGAGGCAAATTTGAGATTGGGCCTAGGTCGAGGTTTGGGCAGAGTGGGGACTGTGTGGGTGAGGGGGGGGGGGGGGGGGGGGGGGGGGGGATGCTGTGGAGAATAGTGTGTGTTGAGTGCTGGGGGGGGGGGGGGGGGGGGGGGGGGGTCAGATGCGTCAGCATTTGGGGAAACTGATGACTGTGTTTATGAGAGGGGTGGAGGTGAGGACATATGTGTAGCCCATTCTGTAACCCAATCCCACGGGCACCCTACTATGATTGGGGTGGGGGTGATGTGTGTCTGTGCGGCCACCGGCCACACAGGCTACCGTACTAGTATAAAATAAACAAATAAACTGAGGTGGGTTGGGGTGTGGGGGGGAACGATTGACGATGAGCTATTAAAAGGCACATTTCATTTTATGCATTGCGGAGAGAAGAGAACCATTGAAAACACCAGGAGCTCCCAACAATCCCAAGAAACGTTTAAAAAAAACTCGTAATTTATTTGCAATAAATACAAGGCAAGTAATTATTCTGAAATTAGGCTTGACATGCTTCCACCATACCCCGGCAGTTGTTGTCCCCCTCCCCCCAAAAAACTAAATTCTGAACCCTGAACCCTTACACCCCACAGGTGACACAAACAGCCTTTGTGAACCACACCATGACTGGCGTTGTGGAGAAGTCGGGCTTGGAGGCTGATGGGACAGAATACAACTGCGGCATGATCATCTCCTCATCCACTCCAAGCTTTGTACCAACGCTGGTCACTGTGAACGGGGCAGTATGCATGATTGTCCCCTCCCTCTCCCCCACCCCAAACCCATCCCCAAACCCATCCCCAAACCCATCCCCAAACCCATCCCCAAACCTATCCCCAAAACCCTCCCCTCCCCCTCCCCCTCCCCCTCCCCCTCCCCCTCCCCCTCCCCCTCCCCCTCCCCCTCCCCCTCCCCTCCCCCTCCCCCCTCCCCCTCCCCCTCCTCCTCCCCCTCCCCCTCCCCACAACCATCCCCCAAACAATCCCAAAACCCGCCCCAAAACCCGCTCCCTCTCCCTCGTCCTCTTCCTCCCCCTCCCCTTCTTCTGAGCCGCCAAGCTGCCAGGTTCGCTTCATCATAGGCAACATTTGGAATGTTGGTAGTGGCACACAATCACGGTAAGTACCGCTGGTAGTGGCACCCAGTCATGGTAAGCACAATTAAATGATCATCCCATATCACCGTATAAGATGATGATTTAATAATAAATTATAATTAAATTATCACTGTAGAAAGAACTCAGGGCCCCCATCAGTAAAATGATTGTGTGGGGTCCACTTCATCAATGTGTTTTTATTTGTAGCCCTTCCTGTCACGGTTGGGCTAGTCACTTAAGCGTATTGGGCCTATCTCTGGACTGTATCAAACACACAAACTGAGCAGAATAGGGTGGGCTGCACCTGAGCATGCATGTATCAGCAAGCATAATGCGTACAAGTCCTAGGCACGTCACATGAGAGAAAAATGGCAGAGATTGGGTTCCAAATTGGCAAGCTTCGATCTGTCAGAGGTTTGTAAGGGTGGAGGTTGATTTGACGAGGCCCAGGGTTGGAACATGATAAACTGACGGACAGACAGACAGACAGGCAAACAGACACTTGGGCAAAACGGTGACACTGGGGGCTCCGCCAACAAGAACCTTGCGCACCTGTGAGGTATCCAGAGACTGTGAAAGCAATATGCTCAGGTTCACGACTGCTTTGAACCCAAAGAACTCAGTTCATATTAGTAAACAAATCAGTACCTATTAAACCTTAGCCCTAACCTTTTGACCTACCCCTAACCCCTTACCCTACCTATCCCCCTAACCCCCTAGCCCTTACCCTAACCCCATTGCCCTCACCCCTAACCCTATGCCCCTAACTCCATAACCCTTACCCCTTACCCCTAACCCTACCCCCCTAACCCCATATCCCTTACCCTAACCCCATTGCCCTTACCCCTAACCCTATGCCCCTAACTCCCTAACCCTTACCCCTTACCCCTAACCCTACCCCCCTAACCCCATTGCCCTTACCCCCAACCCTATGCCCCTAACTCCCTAACCCTTACCCCTAACCCTAATAGTATCCCCCTACCCCCCTAGCTCTTACCCTTACCCCGAACCCTAACCCCTACCCCCTGGCCCTTAACCCTAATCAAATTATCATGTGCAGGCCAACCACCGCTCTAAACATGTTTGTGAAGAGCCTCACAACAACGATAGCTCCCGGCTGGATCTTGACAGCCTACAATCCAAGCTACATTTCGCAGTCCGCATCCTGGAACATCAAGGTGCGTAGAGGGAGGGAGAGAGAGATTGAGAGAGAGAGAGAGAGAGAGAGAGAGAGAGAGAGAGAGAGAGAGAGAGAGAGAGAGAGAGAGAGAGAGAGAGAGAGAGAGAGGATCAATGTGTGTGGATTTTGGTGGCGAGGGCAGTTTTTTTTCTTCTTTCGTTTTTTCTTTCTGGTTACTACCCACATCTGTACATCATTGGTTAAACATGTACGTTTTGAACAGGTGTTGGCACCCTGAACACATGTGTAACAACCTGAACAGTTGCAGGCTGATGTAGGGTACTACCCACATCTTGACTCCAGCCACCTAGCCTCATTGGGTCATGACTGTAATCGTTAGTTACCTATTAATAATTATATATCCTTCTTCATTCTCTTGGGACGCCTTGGTCGAGTTTCACGTCAGTAGATGGCAATTAATCAGTAGTTGCTGGTCCAAGGATCCTCAATCGATCGTTAATCTTGACCACCAGTAATTTGTGTCTCTCGTCCGGGCCAAGACAGTGATTCTTGTCCAGTATCCTGGCCAAGACAGCGATTATTGTCCAGCATCCTGGCCAAGAATCCCGGCCGACACTGATTCTTGTCCTTAGTCCTGGCCAAGAATTTCGGCCGACAGGGATTCTTGTCCTTAGTCCTGGCCAAGAATCCCGGCCGGCCGTTGCCGAGTATGTGCGCTCGAGTATACTACTTCATGATCAACTGTTCTATAGTAAATTTGAGGGGCAGTCTTTCTATCCAATCACTTGGAGACGTAAGCATTCCTGTGTCCTTGCTCAAGTCGAGTAATCGAGTTCAGTCTTACTGCTGACAAAGGGCCTTCACAGTGATTTCACTGAGCTATCGTTGAATCTAGGCTTACAATGACCCACACCGCCCAGTGGCCGGAGGCCCAAGGAACCCTGCATGGTTGCATTAGTAATAGGATCAAACAATCAGTACATTTTAATGTACGTAAAAACACAAGGCACTACCGTATTATTCACCGGAACGCTACTCTACTTCACACTCATGTATTGAACCCTTACCTCATGCTTGTCCTGCTGAGCCAGTACCAACTGTCCTGCTGAGCCAGTACCAACTAACTGTCCTGATGAGCCAGTACCAACTGTCCTGCTGAGCCAGTACCAACTGTCCTGCTGAGCCAGTACCAACTTTGCCTATCGACTTGACTTCAAATTTAGAAGAAGAAATTTATTTTGATTTTCACATGCAAACAGTCTGAACCCTGAAACCTTACACCCACAGGTGACACCAACAGCCTTTGTGAACCACACCATGACTGGCGTTGTGGAGAAGTCGGGCTTGGTGGCTGATGGGACAGAATACAACTGCGGCTTGATCATCTCCTCATCCACTCCAAGCTTTGTACCAACGCTGGTCACTGTGAATGGGGCAGTATGCACGATTGTGGTTTAAATGCTTACCAACAATCGCCTTCTTGGGATGGAGGTCTATTAGCAGGAGCGCCCCAACTGCCGTCAGATACCCCCCCCCCCCCCCCCCCCCCCCCCCCCCCCCCCCCCGCACCCACCCACCCACCTACCCTGTGCAATATCAACAGGATAATTATTTTAGGGATTTGGGCCTAAACTTTAATAATCGACAGTCCTCGATGCCCAGGTCTGGGGTTTTAGGAGATAAAACATCAATAATTAGGGATCGGCAATATGATATCATATGATGCCGGCGGTTTGACTAGGTAACTTTGGCCTGGGCCATCATATCATATGATATTAAATCATATGATTTTTGTATGCTGTCATACTCGTCTTGGGTCAACATCATATGATTTGCCGTTCCCTATTAATAATCGATCAGCACGATTTTGCTTACATTCTGGCTCAACCAATAAACTTGTTTATCGTTCACATCTAGATTTTAGAGTTTGAGCTATTAGGGTTTTAATCCAGCTGAGTTAGGGGGAGGTGCCTTAATGGTAGGGACTGGCCCTCCAGTACCTGAATAGCCAAAGGGCTGTATCGAACTCATCCAGAGTTCAAGGTTTCAGGGTTTTCCAATACACGAATGAACACATACCAAAATTGCCAAAGGCTGGTCAAATGGTTCAACTTGAATTACAACTTTGAACTTGAATTAAAAATAATAAATAAACATGGAAAGCAGAGGCGGTGGCCTATCATCTAGTCAGACCTAGAACCTGACATGCACATGGCTTTAAACAGAATAAACATCTCAGTGAACGAACTCAGGGCTCCCGTCGGTAAAACGATTGTTTGGGTTTCAGTTCATCGGTGCCTTATTATTTTAAGCCCTTCCTATCACAGTTGGGCAAGTCCCTTTAGCCTATTCCACTATTTGGCCTACATCTCAGTGAGTGTACTCCCTGGTTTCCGTGGGTACCGCATAAGGGGAGTTGGGAATGTCCGACAGTGAGCAGCCCAGAGTTGGCTGAAGAACCGTGTAACAATTCAAATTCATAACTGGTCTCTAACTTCAGCCAAAACTGACCAACGCTTGCGCATGCACGTCTCAGTCCTAAGCAGGGATTTTCAGGACGCTGCGCCCTCCGTCGCAGGCGCAACGTCCAAGGGTCCGTTGCGTCGCAGGGTGGATCCGTTGACCTGAAGGAAGGGTCCATTGCGTCGCAGGACGCAGGCTATACAATTGGTTGCGTCTCAATCAGCAGAGCTGGGGTTCCTTCTGAAGTACCCTGGTCGAGAGTCTTGGAGGCTTACTCAAAAGGGAAGTCATTTGCGGGGAAGAGGCAGTGCACGGTGAATGCATGCACAGTGCAGTTAAGATGGTCTTCTTCCAGTCTGTTTTTGTTGCTGCTATTCAGGAAATTTACACCGGTGGCCGAGTATGCATCTCTTCCTCAACTGAGCCATATGTTGAAAGCAATCTTAATCCCGTCTCGACGAATGTCTCAATAGTAGAGCTCATTGAAACAAGAAGGTCCAGGGTTCGAACCCCTACGGGTGCGCTTTAGTGTACGTGGTCGCTGTCAAACACCATGGTCGCTTTCTACAGGTACAGTAGCAGCTCGTAATTTCTTGTCGTATGACAGGGCTCCCTTAAGACCACGTCCCACCAGGCGTTATCATTACTTTGTTTTTGGCAGTCTAGGCTAATTTGATCCACTCTAGGAAACGGGATGTACCCACAGCCATCGCATGCTAGCGGGAGAGGGGACAGGGTTGTGGCATTAAGGGTGGTAACATACACTAAGCAGCGACCCAGGCCTATACAGGTTGGTGCCAAGCCAACTGCCCTTGCTTGTCACCACAGGAGGTGGGACCCCTTACACAAAGCAGCGACCCAGGCCTGGCCAGTTGGGTGCCAAGCCAACTGCCCTTGCTTATCACCACAGGAGGTGGGACCCCTTACAAAAAGCAGCGACCCAGGCCTGGCCAGTTGGGTGCCAAGCCAACTGCCCTTGCTTATCACCACAGGAGGTGGGAACCCTTACACAAAGCAGCACCACCGTGGTTTCAGAAAGGAACGCGGAAAAATTCCTACATTTGTATTTTACAGTCCAGGGGTAGCCAAATCAGCTTTAGGAACTTGCCCGACCTCGAAAATCAAGCTCAAGTCTAGATAACCAAAAGGGGCTAATTGAAAGAAACACTTAACATGACCAAATACTCAACATGGTAGCCATTATGTACAAATACATGCAAACGGGAAGTTTCCCTTAATCTCACGTCCTCGAACTCGGCAACTCGAACTCGGCAACTCGAACTCGGCAACTCGAACTCGGCAACTCGAACTAATTTCAATTTCCATGTTTCATTTTTGTTTACCAAATACCTTCAGAGGTTCCGTTGCGATTGCATGGTAGTCCAAGCTCAGGTGCAGTAGATATCTGTGAAAACAAATAACCACGGTAGCCTTCCCCAGCGCAAGCGAACTTGAAGTCTCTCTTAACTCCACGCCCGGTTGCAAGGCGCGAGGATTTACAAATGTAAACCATATATTATAGGGGGTGGGGTCGGGGGCTTGGCGCTTGGTGGGTTTCATGAGACCCCCCCTCCACCACCACCACCCACACCCACCCACCCACACCTACACACACATAACCACACAGCGTCCTATTTGATGAGACCCCCCCCCACACCCACACCCACACACCCACCCACCCACACCCACACCACACACCCACACCAGCACAAACATGACCACACAGCGTCCTATTTGATGAGACCCCCCCCCCCCCCCACCCACCCACCCACCCACACCAACACACACATAACCACACAACGTCCTATTTGATAAGACCCCCCCCCCACACACACACACACACCCACACTCTCACACACCCACACCACCCACCCACACCAACACACACATAACCACACAGCGTCCTATTTGATGGGACCGCCCCCCCTTAGTGTCCTTGTCGGAATTCTGAGTCTTCTTAGTGTCCTTCTCGATCAGGACTGTCAGGCCTCTTCAATTTTTGGGTGTTCTTGTCGCTATCCTCAGACTTCTTAGACTTATAAGTATCCTTGCCACAGCTAGTATCCTTGTCGCTGCTGGTATCACCATCAACCCAATCAGTATCTGTAAGTATTGTGGGCGTCATCATCAAGCACGCGGGCGACGAGGGGATTGAGGCGGGCGAGGGACACGAGGGGGACGAGGTTGGCGAGGGGAACGAGGCGGGCGAGGGGAATGGGGGAGCTTAGGGGGACGAGGAAGATTAGGGAGACGAGGCCGGGGTGGTGGAGGAGGAGGGTGGGGAGAGGTTGGTGGTGGAGGGAGGTTGGGGAGAGGGTGGTTGGTGAGGAGGGTGTGGAGGGGGGGGGAGAGGGTGGTGTTTTCTTCTTTTTATTTCGCTGTTTTTTTTTTGTGCGGTTGGTTGGTCTCCTTTTTTTTTTTCTTCTTTGGGCCTCTTGTGGTTGGTTGACTGATTTTTTGTGTCTGTTACATTTTTCTTTTTCTTCTTTTCCTGCCTTTTGTTTTTTTTTTTTTTTTTGTCCTTTTTGAGAGATGGAGAGGGAGAGTTCCGCTGGCTGCCAAGGAAAGGGTCCTGATGTTATGCATGCACCAGCCGGTGCAGGGGCGTACTTGACCCAAGATCATTCACCACATGGGAATTAACCCGTCCAGTAGGAAAAACAATCCAAGTGCCAGAATAGGCCAAGCCCGGGTTGGAGGCACAGGGAGCTTGCAGCACTAGGCTGCCGGTGCCCTGGACTGGATTGAAGATATTGGAAACAACCCAGCATAAATACGACCAACTCTTGGCTGGCCCATGTTTCCGTTTCTTTCTAAACTGCCACTCACCTTTTCTGCCAGGGTGGCCCCATTCACTGAGCCTGGTGTGGTGAAAGGCGGAAGAGGGTAAGGGGACAACAAACAAGTGGTCGGCAATATAAGGAGAATAGCCAGCATCACACCACCACACACCCACCACCCAGTAGCGCCCGGGCACCGTCATACTGGGTGGGACACAGATATGAATACAGAGATACAAAGATAGAGAGATACAAAGATACATATATAGTATCTTAATACAGAGATACTAAAATAGAGAGTTACTAAAAAATAATATTGATTAAAATACGTAAATGTAATGCAAAACCGTATGCGCCTAAGACAATGGAATAAATTTTGGCGGATGGGTCACGCCAAATCTGGTGGGGCTTGGCGCCTGGGCCAAAACAGGGAGCCCCTGGAACTAGGGCCGCCCGCCAACATAGTGGCGGGGTTCACTTTAATACAGTGTACTGCTGGAACACTCCAAGGTTCAAATTATAGTCAAAAATATTATTTTATCCAACTCTGGTCTGCTTTGTGTTTCCTTTTGGCTTAGTGTCTGCTGGCAGAGTAAACCTAGGTGGTATAAAATCTGCCACACCAGACTCTGAATTCGATTGTAACATTTATTTCCATCCAACTCTTGGCTGCTCTTTATTTCCTATTGACTCACACCTGAACCTGGTGTGAATGGAAAGAAAACAATTTAAAAGTATTTCGCCAATATGCAACTTAATCCAATTCATGGAGCCCCCCAGTTCAAATTCCGCCAACTTTAATGGCATAAAATTTCAGTAAATTGGGGGATTTTCCGCCAACCCTATTTATTGCCATTTTCTTAGGCGCATACAGCATATTTCCTACCCGTGTATTCAACTTGGAAGAGGTCACCCAGCACGATGTTGCCTGTTGGTGCAGAAACGATGGCCGGGCGCACGGCGAAGGCATAGGGCAGCTTGAAGATTTCAGCTTGGAACTGAGGGAAATATTGACCTTGAGGTTGGCACAGTTTGTTGCCCGGCTCATCTACATCAAATGGCAAGGGTAGGGTGTGTCAGGGGTCCAGTGGTTCTTAGCGTGATTCAGCTACAGTTCAGCTACACCGCCCGGCTTGTCTACATCAAATGGCAAGGGTAGGGTGTGTCAGGGGTCCAGCGGTTCTTAGCGTGATTCAGCTACAGTTCAGCTACACCGCCCGGCTTGTCTACATCAAATGGTAAGGGTAGGGTGTGTCAGGGGTCCAGCGGTTCTTAGCATGATTCAGCTACAGTTAAGCTACACCGTCCGGCTTGTCTACATCGAATGGCAAGGGTAGGGTGTACGTAATATAATTAATTAAAAAAGCGATTAGAATCGCACATGAGATGACGATTTAATTATATTATAGAATTAAATTAATACTGTAGCATGAACTTAGGGCCCCTGTCGGTAAAACGATTGTTTGGGGTTGAGTTCATCAATATTTGTTCTTATTAATCCCTTTCCTATCACGGTTGGGCAAGTCCCTTTAGCCTATTTGTCCTACCCCTGTAGTGTAACAACGTACACACATAGCCGGCGGGTCATTCTATCCTTCACCCTGGCCTTTGGTTACTTTTTAATAGCCAGCGGGTCATTCTCTCTTATGCACCCTGGCCTGTGGTTACTTATGTATAGCAGGCGGATCATTCTTGCTCTTGCACCCTGGCCTGTGGTTACGTTTTTATAGCCGGCAGGTCATTCTCTCCTGCACCCTGGCCCAGGGTTTTTCTTTTTAACCATATATCACTATTAGCGATAAAACCATTTTTAACCATATATCACTATTAGCGATAAAACCAAAGTAATTATAACGCCTGCTGGAAAGTGGTATTAAGGGAGCCCCATGTTAAGGTGGTAGAGAACCGGCTGCTACTTTACCTGAACAAAGCTACCATGCCGGTTGACAGCGCTCGCTAACACTAAAGCGCACCTGTAGGGATTCAAACCGCCTGCTATATATAGCCAACATAAAAATAGCTCTGCTGTAACCCCTGACACCTGACAGAGCTCGCCAATGTTTTTACGGGCCTCAGCTACAACTCAGCTACACGTGGGTCTGTAGCTATGTGCCAGGTAACTAGACCACCAGGTGGCCTGACCTCCCGCCAGGATACCAACACTTTTTTTTTCAGGCTACAAGCAGCAGCTTCTAGGCAGCTCCCCTGGCTGGCTAATCAGACAAATCTAAAGCAACCTAGTGCACCATGAAGCTGACATAATCAGCTTTTTAGCGCTGCTAAAATTTGGGGGCTTAGCCCAGTGGCTGGCTCAGGTAGCTGCCTAGAAGCTGCTGCTGGTAGCCGAAAAACAAAACAGTTGATACCAACGGACCATGGATCAGGGTACTACATTTTGTCAAATTGGGCAGCGCTTAAAGCGCACAAACGTCAAATTGGTCTTTCTAGTGCAAAAAGCGCAAAAACTGCGCCCTGCGCCCACAGGGAGTTGAAAAAACTGCGCGAAACGCGCAGGGGGGCTCAAAAAGACAACTTGTAAACGCGCTGCCGCGCGCGCTTTGTAGTGCCCTGGTTGATACCAACGGACCATGGATCCAAGGGGCATCCGGCGATGCGAGCAAAGTTTGAAGAAGACATTCAGCACATGAGACAATGTTAGGCACGGGAACATGATATCGTATGATATCGTGCCATCAAATGATAGCATATCATAAGATGCCAGCAGTCTAACTAGGCTAAAGTTACCATTTGTCGCCGGGTAACCTGTCAAAGAGGATCACACAGCCCAAGAATATATTACATTGTCATCGACAGGCCATTGTTGGCCCGAGACAAGCCCACTCCACAACATCCCGGAGGGTATTCCAACACATGCTCTACAAAAGAAAGGCAATCTTCTAGCAAGCAAGCATTTTTATCAGCACTAATTCCATTTTTTATACATACATACATGCAAAATGTTTATAAATTAATATAATACATCAGTGGAACTCACCTTGCTCACTGCCGCTGACCAGCACATCCCCAGTGGGGAGCAGGAGCGCCGCGTTGTGGTAGAACCTCTTGATGTTGGTGGCGGCAAGGCATGAGTACCGTGCACCCTTGGGGGCCATGGGGTCATACAAGACGCTGTGAAAGGGGGGGGGGGGGGGGGGGGGGGGGGGGGGGTGGGGGGGGGGGGGGGGTGGGGGGGGGGGGGGGGGGGGTTGTTGTTTTTTTTTGTGTTGGTGTTTTTTTTTTTTTTTTTTGTTTTGTTTTTGGGGTTGTGTGTGGTTGTGGGGTTCTCCCTTCCCTGTCCCCTCTCCTTTTTTTCCCTTTCTTCGCTACCCTATCCCCTGATTGCTACCCTACCTTAGACCCCCGTTTTGGATCAAATGTCCGCTACCCCAGACCCCTGAATGAGGCACGTAATCAGAGTTTTTTCCAGTTCTTAAAGTGGGTTACCTGGTAGCTTCAGGAGTTCAGGTCTCTTCCAGGGACAGAGTCCTGGTAGCTTTAGTAAGGACGCCCCGGGGTGTTTGGGGGGCAGTGCACCCCGAGAGCTAGGGTGTTCAGGGGTCTCAGGTAAACCCTGGGGCAGGCAGGAGAAAACAACCTCCGCACATAATGGCCGAGATCCCAATCAACCTTATCACCGGTACTTTTCCGGCAATCACCACCATCATGATCAAGCATGCCTATTATGTTCTGGCTTCAGCTTATCTGCCCCCCCCCCCCCCCCCACACACACACACACACACACACACACACACACACACATACCCACACCCACACCCACACGCACCCACACCCACCCGAATACACTCCTCTTCCCCCCCACCCCCCTTCTTTCCACTCCAGGGCCTCGGTTACCATTGAACACATGAGCATGACAGGTAACATGGACTAACCATGCCTGTACTTGTCTAACTGAGTCCTCCTGAGCAAGTGGCCACATACTTTTTATAATCAGAATCGTTACCCAGGGCATCACCCAGGGCATTAACCGGGTCATTTCCCAGGGCATTACCCAGGGCATTACCCAGGGCGTTACACAGGGCATTACACAGGGCATTACACAGGGCGTTACACAGGGCATTACCCAGGGCATTACCCAGGGCATTACACAGGGCATTACACAGGGCGTTACACAGGGCATTCCCAGGGCATTAACCCAGGCAGGGCGTTACCCAGGGGTATTACACAGGACACAGGGCGTTACACATGGCATTAACACGGGTCATTTACACAGTGCGTTACACATACAGGGTCAATGACCAGGGCATACAGGGGGGGGGGGCTTACACAGGGCATTACCCCGGGCGTCCCCAGGGCGTTACCCAGGGTATTACACAGGGCGTTACACAGGGCATTACACAGGGCATTACCCAGGGCGTTACACAGGGCTTTACACAGGGCATTACACAGGGCGTTACACAGGGCATTACCCAGGGCATTACCCAGGGCATTACCCAGGGCATTACCCAGGGCGTTACCCAGGGCATTACGCAGGGCATTACACAGGGCGTTACACAGGGCATTACCCAGGGCATTACCCAGGGTATTACACAGGGCATTACCCAGGTCATTACCCAGGGCGTTACACAGGGCATTTCCGGGCATTACCGCAGGGCATTACCAGGCGTTACACAGTGCATTACAAGGGCATTACCAGGCCGTTACACATGGCAATTGCCCAGGCATTACCCATGGCATTACCCCATGGGGCGTACCCAGGGCGTTCCCAGGGCATTACACCTGGCATTACAACATGGCATTAACCCAGGCGTTACAACCGGGCATTACCCAGGGCATTACCCAGGGCGTTACCCAGGGTATTACACAGGGCATTACACAGGGCATTACACAGGGCATTGCCCAGGGCGTTACTCGGGGCATTACACAGGGTGTTACACAGGGCATTACACAGGGCATTACACAGGGCGTTACACAGGGCATTACACAGGGCGTTACACAGGGCATTACACAGGGCATTACACAGGGCATTACATTACACAGTGCATTACTCAGGGCGTTACACAGGGCGTTACACAGGGCATTACACAGGGCATTACACGGGCTGTAACCCAGAGGTTCCCACACATGGGACTAAACTTGATACAGCGGAAGATGTTGTTGTCAGGAGAACCCTCCGTTGTGGCACATAGGATGCAACTTGGGGAGGGTCCTTGAACCAAAAGAAAGGGTCCATTGCATTGCAGGATACAGGCTATACAATTGGTTGCATCCAGGGTACTTTAAAGTGCGCGCTTTTGCGCTTTTCAGCGCTGAATTTTTGACCCTCTCTGCGCTTTAAGCGCAGTTTTTTGCAACCCCTTGTGGGCGCTGCAAGCAATTTTTGCGCTTTTTGCACTACAAAGAGCAGTTTTGTTTTCAAGTGCGCTAAAGCGCTGGCCAGTTTGGCCATTTGAAGTACCCTGGTTGCATCTCAGGCAGCAGAGCTGGGGGTCCTCCTGATAAAGGTAATGATAACGCCTGGTGGGGCGTGGTATTAAGGGAACCCGTCGTACGCGGGTGGAGAGCGGTCTTCTACCTCAACTGGACAAGCTACCATCGCGGTTGACAACGACCTGCAACCGTAGGGGGGTCAGTACCCTGTTCTTGGACAGTGTTCCCCTTCTAGGTTCTGCTACACGCTCTGGGTCTAGTCAGCAACCGTGTTTGAACTCACCCCATGGAGAGCAACTTTATATTATGCTGGGGGCTGCACCATTCGACCATCTGAGGCAGATCTGCGTCAAATGGTCAAGTGGTACAGCCCCCAGCAGAACACAAAGAGACTGCCATAAGCACCGGCGAAGCCAAGAAACCAAGCCAACGAAGCCAAGAAAGCCAAAGAAAAAACCAAACTCAAACTTTTGGGTTTTGAGGCCCAGGGATGAGATGAGGCAACACCTGTCATGCCACCTGTCATGCCACCTGTCATGACAACACCTGTCATGCCACCTGTCATTCTACCTGGCATACCATGCCACCTGTCATGCCACCTGTCATGCCTGAGACAACACCTGTCACGCCACACATAACAGAACCACACAGAAGAAGAAGAAAAACAGAAAAGCAAGGCTGAGGTGGGCAAAAGGAGGTCCAGAAAGACACTTACGCATTTTTAGCTGCTGTGTTGTAAGAGGCCCCCCCGTTAAGGCCCCCTCCACCCCTTCCATACTGGTTCCCATTAATGAGCAAGACCTGTCCATTGGGAAGCAAGATAGCGGCATGCTGAATCCTCTTCACAGGCATGTCCTCTTGCTCAAATGCCATCCCACTAGTATCGCCTGCCATGACCTTATTGGCAACCAGGGTGAGCCGAAGGGACTTGCTCCAACGCTGGGATGAGTCCATTGCAGCCCCAATCTGTGAACAACACAGGAAGGGAGGTTGGGGTTGGGGTTGGGGTTTTGGGTTGGGTGGGTTGGGGTTTGGGTGGGGTTTTTTCTTTTTTTTGTTGTCTTCTCTCGCTCTCGCTCCGCGCGCTCCGCGCTCTCGTCTCTCTCGCTCGCTCTCGTCTCTCTCCTCTCTCTCGTCGCTCGAATCTCTCTCTCCTCATCGCTCTCTCTCTTCGCTCGCCTCTCTGTCTCTCGCGCTCACTCTCTCTCGCGTTCTCATCTCTCTCTCTCGTCTCGGTCGCTCTCTTTCTCTGCCCCCCACCTTCTTCTTTAGTTTCTCTCTGTTTATTCTGCCTATGGAAAGACCACAGCATAACCAGGAAATCAAGACTCATGGTGTTCAAGCTATCATATCATAAAGATAACACAAATACCGTCCACCCACCTGGAACAGACGAGACAATGGGCTCTCTCAGAACCCTGAATTTCACCAACTAACATACCTCAACTCGACAATGCCTCTGTCACTACTCTCTCCATGAGTGTCTAAATGTCGTTGAACATAAGCAAGCATACGAATTGTGAATGAGGACATTGACAAATATAAACCACCGGGATATCCCCGCATCATAAAGAAAAGAACTGGTTCCTAGGATACATAGCCAGGCTACCTGACTCGCACATCATGAAGCAAATGCTATTCGCCACACACACCCCTTGATGAGGGTCAACTGAGGCAAGGAGGACAGACCATCATTCACACCCTTAGGGATGATCTCCAAGCCACCAACATGTCTCCAAATTGGTTCCTACAGGCCCAAGACAGGACAAGCTGGAGAGCGGACATCAAAGACGCGTTAGACGTAGGCACATAGGATGTCAAATATAGAAACTAGCACCTTCTGGTGTAATTTGCCTAGATTGGTTTGTTGTATGCTTAGATCCTGCTTAGATATTTAGATTCTTTTCTGGGCTAGAACTGTGCATTGAAATCTGTTTCAATCTGTTGAGATGGAATGAGTTTGTGTGATACGGAGGGACCCCCCCCCCCCCCCCCCCCCCCCCCTTCACTAGATCTAATTAGATGGCTTACAGTACTTTCTCAATAATAGGGTTGACTAGATGAATTATTCCTTATTATATTTTGGGTGTTTTTGTTTACTGTGTGGCTGGACCGCAATTAAATTGTGTAACAATTGTAACCATAGATATATAGAGAGAGATAGAGAGAGAGAATAGATAGAGTAGATATAGAGAGCGAGATAGATAGAGAGAGAGAGCGGAGACTCGATCTCGAGCTCGCTCTAGAGATAGAGATAGATACGAGATATAGATATCTCTCGCTATCGCTCGCTATCTCGATATCTGATCATGATCTCTGCTCGATCTCTCTCTCTCTTGCTCTCTCTCTAGCCGCGCGCCTCGCATATATCTCTCGCGCTCTCGCTTCGCGATCTCTTCGCTCTCTCGCCGTCTCTCGCTCTCTCTCTCTCTCTCTCGCCTCTCTCTCTCGCTCTCTCTCTCTGCTCTCTCTCATCTCATCCTCTCTCTCTTGCTCTATCTCTTCGCTTTGCTTACTCTCCCTCTCCTCTCTCTCCGCTCTCTCTCTACTCTCTCTTCTCTCTCTCTCTCCTCTCTTCTCTCCGCTGTGTGTGGTTCTGTGCCAAACCTAACTCTGTGTGTGTGTCGTGTTGTGTCTGTGCCCACCTACTCTGTGTGTGTCTGTGGTCTGTCCAAACCCTACTCTCTGTGTGGTGTGTGTGGTTGGTCTCTTCCAAACTTACTCTGTGTGGTGTGTGTGTGTGTATGTGCCAAACCCTACTCTGTGTGTGTGTGTGTGTGTCTGTGCCAAACCCTACTCTGTGTGTGTGTGTGGTGTCTGTGCCAAACCCTACTCGGTGTGTGTGTGTGTCTGTTGCCAAACCCTACTCTGTGTGTGTGTGTGTGTGTGTCTGTGCCAAACCCTACTCTGTGTGTGTGTGTGTGTGTGTCTTCCAAACCCTACTCTGTGTGTGTGTGTGTGTGTGTGTGTGTCTGTGCCAAACCCTACACTGTGTGTGTGTGTGTGTCTGTGCCAAACCCTACTCTGTGTGTGTGGTGTGTGTGTGTTTTAATCTGTGCCAACCCATACTCTGTGTGTGTGTGTGTGTGTGTGTTTGGGGAGGGGGGGGGGGGGGGGGGGGGGGGCTGAAGCTCAATCCCCACTCACCAAGCAGCCACCTAGCAGCTACCTAGCAGCTTCACAAACAGCAACCCCTTACCTCCACATCTGACCCCCCCACCCCACCCATCGAACCCCACACACACTCAAGCCCAAACCTAAAAACACCATCCCACCACCCAACCATACGCCCCTATATCTGGTTTCAGCTCGTGCTACAGTCATGCTACACAAACAACCTCCCCCTCCACACCCACCCACCAATGCACCTTCACCACCACCCAACCATACGCCCCTACATCTCGTTTGAGGCTTGTGATACAGTTCCTGCTACACAAAACCAAACCATCATCCACCCACGCACCAAGGCCACCGGCCCCACCCACCCCAAACCGCACCACTCCAAATGCCCAACGCCCCCGGAGCATCTCCCGGCCCCACAAACGAGCCACACCCCACACAGGGCCACACCCACACCTCACACACCACACCCACACCCACACCCATACAAACCACCCCCCCACCCACCACCCAGACAAAGCCATGGCCCACCCCGAGCCCACCGCGTATCAAAGCACGGAGCTAACCCCTTACCGCGTACCCCGAACCCATTACCCCGTAACCCCGAACCCCGAACCCCGGAACCCCGAAACCCCGAAGCGGAACCCCGGGTCCCCGAAACCCGAACCGGTACCCCTAACCCCGGGACCACGAACACCGAACCCCCGAACCCGGAAGGCCGAATCCCGGAGACCCCGAACCCCGACCCCGGACCCCGGACCCGACCCAGAACCCCTAAAACCCCGGGAACCCCTGACCCCCTGACCCGGGACCCCAACCCCGAACCCCGACCCCCAAACCACAACCCCGAACCGAACCCTGGACCCCTAACCCCGTACCCAGGACCCCGTTCCCCCTCCACCCTCCACCCTCACCCCGCAACCCGGACCCGGTACACGTACCCCTGACCCCGAACCCCTGAACCCCGTACCCCTACCCCTTACCCCCACCGAATACAAAGCTAACAATCTACCCCTTACCCTTACCCACCCACCGCCCCAGCAAACTCACCCACACGCCACACCCCAACACAACCACACAACGCGGGGTACATGCCCAAACCACACCTATCCTTTTTGCATACAAGGCACAGATTACACCCACCTACCCCTTACCCATCCCCAACCCACAAACTCAACCCAACCACCAACAATCCACCCAAACCCCAACACACCAACACAACGCCCTACATCAGCCCACCCTAGCTTTTGGTCACAAAGCGCACTTCTACCCTACCCCTACCAACCCCACCCCCCACTACCCCACACAAACACCCACACCCAACCAAACACCCAACCCCAACACAACCAACAACGCCGCTACATACACCAACCACTATCTTTGTCTACAAAGCAGCATTCTTACCCCACCCCCAAACCCACCCAGCAACCCACATATACTCACCCAACACCCAAAACAACCACACCACCACCCACCAAACACCCAACCACAACCACCAAACACACGCCAATCAACTCCCCCTCGACTACAAAGCATCATTACCCCTCTTACCCCACCCCCGCCCCAACAACTCACCCACACCCAACCAACAACCCAACCCCAAACACCAAACACAAGCGCACATCACCCACCCTATCTCTTTGTCTCCAAAGCACATTCTACCCCTTCTTACCCCTACCCCCACCCCACCCCCACAAACTCACCCACACCCAACCAACCACCAACCAACCACCCAACACCAACACCAAACACAACGTCCCTAATCACCAACCCCATCTCTTGTCTACAAAGCACATTCTACCCCTTACCCCCACCCCCGCCCCACAACTCACCCACACCCAACAAACCCACCAAACCCAACCACCCAAACACAAAACCCTACATCGCCCGCGCCCATCCCACCGCCTACAAGACGCATTCTACCCCCTACCCCTTACCCCCACCCCCCCACCCCCGCCCCCACAAAGTCACCCACACCCAACCAACCACCCAACCCCAAAACCCACACCACAAACATCCCTACATATCACCCACCCCTATCTCTTTGTCTACAAAGCACAATCTACCCCCTACCCCTTACCCCAACCCCCGCCCCACCAAAACTCACCCACACCGAACACCACCAACCCACGCCCCTACATCGCCCACCCCTATCCCACCGCCCTACAAAGCGCATTCTACCCCTACCCCTACCCCCCACCCCCGCCCCAAAAACTAACACGCACACCAACAAACACCAACCCCAACACCCAACCCAAGTCCCTCAGACCACCCCTATCCCACCGCCTACAAAGTAACGTTATAACCCCCTACCCCTTACCCCCACCCCACCCCCGCCCCACAAACTCACCCCCCCCCAAACAACCACCCAACCCCCAACACCAAACACAACGTCCCTAACACACAACCCCTATCTCTTTGTCTACAAAGCACATTTTACACCTTACCCTAACCCCACCCCAGCCCCACAAACTCACCCCACCAATACCACCAACCATAAGCCCCCTACATCACACACCCGTATATCTTTGTCTACAAAGCACATTTTACCCCTTTACCCGCCCCCACACCAGCCCCACACCAACACCCACACCCAACCAACAACCCAACCCCAACACCCAACACAACGTCGACAATCAACCACCCCACTCTTTTTTACAAAGCACATTCTACCCCTACCCTACCCCCAACCCCAACCCCCACAAACTACCCAACCACCCAACCAACCAACCACCCAACACCCACACACAACGTCCCACATCACCCACCCCTACTCTTTGTCTACAAAGACATTCTACCCTTACCCCTTACCACCCCCCAGCCCCCACAAACTCACCACACCCCAACCAACCACCCAACCAACACCCAACCCCACACCAAACACAACGTCCCACATCACCACCACTATCTCTTTGTCTAAAAGCACATTCTACCCCTTACCCCCACCCCCGCCACAAACTAACCCCACACCCAAACAACCCCACCCAACCCAACACCCAACCCAACGCCCCCCTACATCGCCCACCCATTCCCCCGCCTACAAAGCGCATTTACCCCCTACCCCTACACCCCCAACCCCACCCTGCCCCCACAAACTCAACCCACACCCACAACAACCCAACCCCAACACCAACACAACGACATACATCACCCACCCCTATCTCTTGTCTACAAAAGCACATTCTACCCCTACCCCTTACCCCCCACCCCCACCCCCACCAAACTCACCACACCCAACCAACACCCAACCACACCACCCCCCAACACCACACCAAACACAACGTCCCTAAATCACAACCCCTATCTCTTTGTCTACAAAGACATTCCCCCTTACCCCCACCCCCGCCCCCACAACCACCCACACCAAAACCACCCAACCCCAACACCCAACAAAAACCCTACATCGCCCGCCCCCTATCCCACGCCTACAAAGCGCATTTACCCCTACCCTACCCCACCCCACCCCCGCCCCAAAAGTCCCACACCCAACCAACCACCCAAAACACACACCCAACACAACCTCCCTACAGTCACCCACCTATCTCTTGTCTCAAAGCACAATCTACCCCCCTACCCCTTACCCCAACCCCCGCCCCACAAACTACCACACACCGAACAACACCCAACCCAACGCACCTACATCGCCCACCCCTATCCCACCGCCTACAAAGCGCATTCTACCCCTACCCCACCCCCACCCCCGCCCCCACAAAATCACCCGCACACCAAACAACCACCCAACCCAAAAACCCAACACAATGTACCTACAATACGCCCACCCCTACCACCGCCTACAAGTACATTATACCCCCTACCCTTACCCCCACCCCCAACCCCGCCCACAAACTCAACACACACCCAACAACCACCCAACCCCACACCAAACACAAACGTCACAATCACCAACCCTATCTCTTGTCTAGACAAAGCACATTCACCCCTAACCTAACCCCACCCCCAGCCCCACAAACCACCCACACCCAAAACCACCAACCTACGCCCCTACATCACACACCGTTATCTCTTTGACAAAGCACATTCTACCCCTTACCCCTTACCCCCACCCAAGCCCCCACAAACTCAACCACACCCAAACCAACACACCAACCCCAACACCAACACAACGTCGCACAATCAACCACCCCTATCCCTTTTTCTACAAAGCAAAATTCTACCCCTTAACCCTTACCCCCAACCCCACCCCACAAACTCACCCAACCACCCAACCAACCACAACACAACACACAACACAACGTCCCTACATCACCCACCCCTATCTCTTTGTCTACAAAGACATTCTACCCCTTACGACCCCACCCCCACCCAGCCCCCACAAACACCCACACCCAACCAACCCCCCACCCAACCAACCACCCAACCCAACACCAAACACAACGGCACCAACACCAACCACTAAGCGTCTTGACAAAGCACATTCTACCCCTTACCCCCACCCCCGCCCCCACAACTCACCCACACCCAACAACCACCCAAACCCAAACAAACCAACCCAACGCCCCTACATCGCCCACCCTATCCCACCGCCCTACAAAGCGCATTCTACCCCTACCCCTTTACCCCAACCCCACCCTGCCCCCACAAACTCACCCACACCCAACCAACAACCCAACCCCAACACCCAACACAACCCACTACATCACCCCACCACTATCTTTGTCTACAAAGCACATTCTACACCTTACCCCTTACACCCCCACCCCCACCCCCACAAACTTCACCCCACCAACCAACCAACCACCCAACCAACCACCCAACCACCACACCAAACACAACGTCCCAAACTCACCACCCCTATCTCTTTGTCTACAAAGCACATTCTACCCCTTACCCCCACCCCCGCCCCCACAACTCACCCACACCCAACAACCACCCAACCCCAACACCCAACACAAACCCCTACATCGCCCGCCCCTATCCCACCGCCTACAAAGCGCATTCTACCCCCTACCCCTTACCCCACCCCCACCCCGCCCCCACAAGTCACCCACACCCAACCACAACCCAACCCCAACACCCACACAACATCCCTACACACCCACCCCTATCTTCTTGTCTACAAAGCACAATCTACCCCCTACCCCTTACCCCACACCCCCGCCCCCACAAACTCACCCACACCGAACAACCACCAACAACCCAACGCCCCACCACATCGCCCACCCCATCCCACCGCCTACAAAGCGCATTCTACCCCCTACCCTTACCCCACCCCCGCCCCCACAAACGCCACCACCAACCAACAACCAATACCCAACCCAAACCAACCACAGCCACCAGACACCACCCCGACAAGCACAGGTAGACCCCACCCCACCCCCACTCACCACCCCCGCCCCCACAAACCCCACACCCAACCAGACCACCCACACCCCAACAACAAACACAACAAGTCCCTACATCACCACCCCTATCTCTTTGTCTACAAACACATTCACCCCTTAACCTTAACCCCCACCCCCAGCCCCACAAACTCACCCACACCCAATAACCACCCAACCATACGCCCCTACATCACACACCCGATCTCTTTGTCACCAAAGCACCTTATACCCTTACCAACAACCCAGCCCCCAACAAACCACCAACCCAACAAACCACCCAACCCCAACACCGCACAAAGCACTATACCCACAAGACTCAAACGCAACCCCTTAACCTTAGACAAAACACACACCCCCACCAACACCCAACAACAATCCCACAAACCAAAAAAACCCAACCAACCACCACAAACAAAAAAACACCCAAACAACAACAAAGACCAACCTAAAATACACAACCACCCTTGTATCTCTTTGTCTACAAAGCCACATTTTCTACCCCTACCCCTTACCCCCACCCCAGGCCACACAAACTCACCCACACCCACCAACCACCCAACCAACCACCCACCCCAACACCAAACACAACGTCCCTACATCACAACACTATCTCTTTGTCTACAAAGCACTTCTACCCCTTACCCCCAACCACGCCCACAACTCACCCACAACCAACAACACCCAACACCAACACCCAAACCAACGCCCACATCGCCCACACCTTATTCCCACGCCACAAAGCGCATTCTACCATCCTACCACCCCTTACCACCCAACCCCACCCTGCCCCCACAAACTCACCCACACCCAACCAACAACCCAACCCAACACCCACACAACGCAACTACACACACCCCTATCTCTTTGTCTACCAAAGCACATTCTACCCCCTTACTCCCTTACCCCCACCCCCACCACACTCACCCACAACCAACCAACACCCAACCAACACCCAACACCAACACACCAACACAACGTCCTAAAATCACCAACCCCTATCTCTTTTGTCTACAAAGCACATTCTACCCCCCTTACCCCCACCCCGCCCCCAGCAACTCACCCACCCAACAACACCCAACCCCAACACCCAACACAAACCCTACATCGCCCGCCCCCCCCCATCCCCGCTACAAAGCGAATTTACCCCCTACCCCTTCCCCACCCCCACCCCCGCCCCCACAAAGTCACCCACCCAACAACCCACCCAACCCAACACCCAACCACAACCATCCCTACATCACCCCTATCTATCTTTGTCTACAAAGCACAACAATCTACCCCAATCCTAGCCCATTACCCCAACCCCCGCACCACCAAACTCACCCACACGAACAACCACCAAACCCAACGCCCTACATGCCCACCCCCTTATCCCACCGCCCTACCAAAGGGCATTCTACCCCCTACCACCTACCCCCCCCCCGCCCCAAAAACTCACCCGCACCAAACAAACACCCAAACCCAACCACCCAAACACAATGTTCCATACATAGCCCCACCCCTATCCACCGCTTACAAGTACATTATACCCCTACCCTTACCCCCACCCCCCACCCCCGCCACCCCACAACTTCACCACACGCCAACCAACCACCAAACCCCCAACACCAAACACAACGTCCCTACATCACCAACCCCTATCTCTTTGTCTACAAAGCACATTCTACCCCTTAACCCTTAACCCCACCCCCAGCCCCCACAACTCCCCACACCAAATAACCACCCCCCAACATAAGACCCTAAATCAAACCACCCGTATCTCTTTGTCTACAAAGCACATTCTACCCCTTACCCCTTACCCCCACCCCAGCCCCCACAAACTCACCCACACCCAACCAACCACCCAAACCCCAACCACCAACACACGGGCTAAATCAACCACCCCTACATCTCTTTTCTACAAAGGCACATTCACCCCTCTTACCCCTTACCCCCAACCCCACCCCCACAAACTCACCCAACCCACCCAACCAACCACCCAACCCCAACACCCAACACAACGTCCCTACATCACCCACCCCTATCTCTTTGTCTACAAAGCACATTCTACCCCTTACCACTTACACTACCCAGCCCCACAAAACTCACCCAAACCCAAACAACCACCCAACCAACCACCCAACCCCAACACCAAACACAACGTCCCTACATCACCCACCACTATCGCTGGTCTACAAAGCAAATGCTACCCCTTACCCCCACCCACGCCCACCACAACTCACCCACAACCAAACAACCAACCAACCCCAACACCCAACACACGCACCACACTAAATCGCCAAACCACTTATACAACCGCCTACAAAGCGAGTCCTACCCCTACACCTTACCCACAACCCACACCCTGCCCCCAAATCACCACACCCAACCACACCCAAACCCCAACACTCAACACAAAGCAACTAACAACCACCTATTCTTTGTCTACAAAGCACATTCTTACCCCTACCCCTTACCCCCACCCCACCCCACAAACTCACCACACCCAAACCAACCACCAAACCAACCACCCAAAACCAACACCACAACAACGTCCCGAATCACCAACCCTATCTCTGTGTCTACAAAGCACAGTCACCCCTACCCCCCACACCCGCCCCCACAATCAACCCCAACACACCCCAAAACACCCAACCCCCAACCCCACACAACAAACCCCCCTACATCGCCCCCCACGCCCCTATTCCAACACGACCTACAAAGCGCATCTACCCCTACCCATACCCCACCCCCACCACCGCCCCCACAAAGTCACCAACCTAACCAACCAACAACGACCAACACCCAACACAACATCCCTACATCACCCACCCCTATCTCTTTGTCTACAAAGCACAATCTACCCCTACCATTGACCCCAACCCCCGCCCCCACAAAACTCCCCACACGAAAAAACACCCAACCCAACGCCCCTACATCGCCCACCCCTATCCCACCGCCTACAAAGTACATTATACCCCCTACCCCTTACCCCCAACACCCCGCCCCACAAACTCAACCAGCACCAACAACCACCCAACCCCAAACAACCAAAACAATGTCCCTACAGCGCCCACCCCTATCAACCGCATACAAAGTACAATTATACACCCTAAATTACACCCACCCACCCCCGCCCCCACCAAAATCTACCCTACACCCAAACCAACCACCAACCCCAAACACCAAACACCAACGTCCTACATCACCAACCCCTATCCCTAAGTCTAAAAAAGCCACATTCGACCCTTACCCCTTAACCCCACCCCCAGCCCACAAACTCACCCACACCATAACACCCAAACCATACGCCCCTACACACACACCCGGTATCTCTCGTTACAAAGCACATTCTACCCCTACCCCTTACCCCACCCCAGCCCCCACAAACTCACCCACACCCAACCAACACCCAACCCCAAAACACCCAACACCAACGTCGCTACATCAAACACCCCTATCTCTGTTTACAAGCACATTCACCCCTACCTTACCCCCACCCCACCCCACAAAACTCACCAACACCCAACCAACCCCAACCCCCACACACCCAAACACAACGTCCCTGACATCACACACCCCGATCTCTTTGTTTCCACAACGCATTCTCCAGTACCCCTACCCCCACCCCAGCCCCACAAACTCACCCACACCCACCAACAACAAACGACACACCCAACCCCAACACCAAACACAACGTCCCTAAATCACAAACCACCTACTCCTCTTTTGTCCTAACTAACAAAAGCACATTTACTCCCCCCTTTACCCCCCCCCCCCACCCCCGCCCACACAACTCACCCACACCCAACAACCACACAAACCCCCAACACCCAACCTCCACGCCCCTACATAGGCCCACCCCTATCCACCCACCGGGCTCACCCCCACACCACCCAAAAGCGCATTCTACCCCCTACCCCGTACCACCAACCCCACCGATGCCACCCCAACTCAAAACACACACCATCAATCAACCCCCCAACAACACCCCCAACACCAAACCACCCTCACCACACACGCCAAACCCCCCTACATCCAAACCCCACCCTACTTCTCTTCTGCCTCTATCCCAACGCCACCTTCTACCCTTACCTTACCCCACCCCCACCCCCCGCCACCAAATACACCCATACCCCAAACAAACCAAACCAACCAACCTCCTCCACTCCCAAACCCCCCCCAACACCAACACCAAACACAACGTCCCTAAATCACCAACCCCTATCTCTTTGTCTACAAAGCACATTCTACACGTCCCAACCCCGCCCCCACAATCACCCACACCCAACAACCACCCAACCCCAACACCCAACCACAATGTCCCTACATAGCCCACCCCTATCCCACCGCCTACAAAGCGCATTCTACCCCCTACCCCTTACCCCCACCCCCACCCCCGCCCCCACAAAGTCACCCACACCCAACCAACCACCCAACCCCAACACCCAACACAACATCCCTACCTCACCCACCCCTATCTCTTTGTCTACAAAGCACAAATCTACCGCCTACCTTACAACCCCGCCCCACAAACTCACCCCACACCGAACACACCCAAACCAACGCCCCTACATCGCCCACCCCTATCCACCGCCTTACAAAGCGCATTAAACCCCTACCCTTACCCCCACCCCGCACCCACAAATCACCAGCACCCAACAAAACCACCAACCCAACACCCAACACAATGTCCCTACATCGCACCCCCTATCCACCGCATACCAAAGGATATTATACCCCCTCTACCCCGGACCACACCCCCACCCACGCCCCCACAACTCACCACACCAACCAACACCCAACCCAAAAAAAAACAACCAAAACCAAAACAAACGTCCTACATCACCACCCCCTATCTCTTTGTCTACAAAGCACCTTCTACCCTTACCCGTAAACCACCCCCAGCCACACAACGCACCCACACCCAATAACCCCCAACCACCGAGCCCCTACATCACACCCCCGTAGCTCGTGGTCTACAGCCACATGTTACCCCGGACCCCGGACCCCACCCCAGACCACAAACGAACCCACACCCAAAAAACCACACAACCCCATACAACCAACCAACGTCGCGAGACAGCAACCACCCCGAGGAGGGGCGACAACGAACAGGCGAACCCGGACCCGCGGACCCCACCCCCACCCTACAACGCAACAATACCCCCCACCAACCAACCACCCAACCCCAACACACCCACCCACACAACGTCCCTAATCACCCCCCTACTCTTTGTCTACAAAGCACATTCTACCCCTTACCCCTTACCCCCCTACCCGCCCCCCACTAAACTCACCACACACCTACCAACCACCCAACAAGACTACCTACCCATAACCCCAAAACCCCCAACACAACACACACGTTACTCATAACACACCTATTCTTTGTCTACAAAGACATTTACCCCCTACACCCACCCCCGCCCCCAAACTCCCCACACCCAACAACCACCCAACCCCAACACCCAACCCAAAACCCCCTACATCGCGCCACCCCGATCCCACCGCTACAAAGCGTTTCTACCCCCACCACCATTACCCCAACCACCCCGCCCCCACAAACTCACCCACACCCAACCACAACCAACCCAACACCAACACAACGCAAATACATCACCCACCCTATCTCTTTGTCTAAAAAAGCACATGCACCCCTTCACCACCACCTTTACCCAACTCAAACCCCACCCCCAACCCACCACACAAACCACCCACCACCCCCACCCCCCCCCCCCCCCCCCCCCCACCCCCCAACACACCACCACACCACCAACCACCAACACCAACACCAAAAAACAACGTCCCTGAATCCCAACCCCCCCCTATTTTCTCTTTGTGACGAATATTTAAGACATCTAGTCGTAGTTACCCCCTACCCCACCCCGCCCCAACACCTCACCACACCCAACAACCACCCAACCCAACACCCAACACAAACCCCTACATCGCCCGCCCCTATCCCACGCCTACAAAGCGAATTCTAACCCCTACCCTACCCCCACCCAGCCCCGCCCCCACAAAGTCACCCACACCCAACCAACCACCCAACCCCAACACCCAACAAAAATCCCAATTCACCCACCCGATCTCTTTGTCTACCAAAGGCACAATCTTACCCCTACCCCCTTACCCCAACCCCCGCGCACCCACACAATAACCCACACCGAAAACAACCACCCAAACCAACGCCCAACATCGCCCACCCCTATCCAACGCTACAAAGAGCATTCTACCCCTACACCTTACACCACCCCCGCCCCCACAAACTCACCACGCCAACCAACAACCACCCAACCCAACACCCAATACAATTGTCCATACATAGCCCACCCCTATCCCAACCGCCTACAAAGTACATTATACCCCCTACCCCTTACCCCCACCCCCACCCCCGCCCCCACAAACTCACCCACACCCAACCAACACCCAACACCCTAACACCAAACACAACGTCCCTACATCACCAACCCTATCTCTTCTGTCTACAAAGCACACTTCTACCCCTTAACCCCTTAACCCCACCCCCAGCCCACAAACTAACCCACACCCAATAACCACCCAACCATACGCCCCTACATCACACACCGTATCTCTTTGTCTACAAAGCACATTCTACCCCTTACCCCCTACCCCCACCCCAGCCCCCACAAACTCACCCACACCCAACCAACCACCCAACCCCAACACCCAACACAACGTCGCTACATCAACCACCCCTATCTCTTTTTCTACAAAGCACATTCTACCCCTTACCCCTTACCCCCAACCCCCCACCCCCACAAACTCACCCAACCACCCAACCAACCACCCAACCCCAACACCCAACACAACGTCCCTACATCACCCACCCCTATCTCTTTGTCTACAAAGCACATTCTACCCCTTACCCCTTACCCCCACCCCAGCCCCCACAAACTCACCCACACCCAACCAACCACCCAACCAACCACCCAACCCCAACACCAAACACAACGTCCCTACATCACCAACCACTATCTCTTTGTCTACAAAGCACATTCTACCCCTTACCCCCACCCCCGCCCCCACAACTCACCCACAACCCAACAAACCAAACCCCAGTTTGAATCGGAGGTATGGTACCCCCAAACCCAAACCCCTACAATCGCCCACCCCTATCCACGACTACCAAAGCCGCATTTCTACCCCCGACCCCTTACCCCAAACACCCACACACTGCCCCCACAAACCCCTCACCACACCAAACCAAAAACCCCAACCCCAACACCAAACACAAAGCAAACTACATCACCCCACCCAGATCTCTTGGTCTAAAGCACATCTACCCTTACCCCTTCCCCCACCCCCACCCCCACAAACTCACCCACACCCAACCAACCAACAAAAAAGTGTGTTGTTGGAGTAGTGAGACACACAAGAATTGGGTAGCATCTACCCAACACAACTCACGTTTCCAGTTGTGTAACTATGCATTACAACTGCTTTCCTATAATACGTTCCTTGTGCTGAGTACTAGCAAGCCAACTACTCATTCAGCCAAATTTTTGTTTCTGAGGATCTATAGCCCTTACCCCCACCCCCGCCCCCACAACTCACCCACACCCAACAACCACCCAACCCAACACCCCAACACAAACCCCTACATCTGCCCGCCCCTCCCCTTATCCCACCGCCTACAAAGCGCATTCTACCCCACCTACCACCTTTACCCCAACCCCCACCCCGCACCCACAAGTCACCCACACCCAACCAACACCCAACCCCAACACCCACACAACATCCCTACATCACCCCACCCCTATCTCTTTGTCTACAAAGCACAATCTACCACCCTACCCCTTACCCCAACCCCCGCCCCCACAAAACTCACCCACACCGAACAACCCACCCAACCCCAACGCCCCTACATCGCCACCCCTATCCCACCGCCTACACAAGCGCATTCTACCCCCTACCCCTTCCCCCCACCCCCGCCCCACACAAATCACCGCACCCAACAACCACCCAACCCCAACACCCAACACAATGTCCCTACATCGCCCACCCCTATCCCACCGCCTACAAAGTACATTATACCCCCCTACCCTTACCCCCACCCCCAAACCCCGCCCCCCACAAACTCACCCACACCCAACCAACCACCCAACCCCAACACCAAACACAACGTCCCTACATCACCAACCCCTATCTCTTTGTCTACAAAGCACATTCTACCCCTTACCCCTTAACCCCACCCCCAGCCCCACAAACTCACCCACACCCAATAACCACCCAACCATACGCCCCTACATCACACACCCGTATCTCTTTGTCTACAAAGCACATTCTACCCCTTACCCCTTACCCCCACCCCAGCCCCCACAAACTCACCCACACCCAACCAACCACCCAACCCCAACACCCAACACAACGTCGCTACATCAACCACCCCTATCTCTTTTTCTACAAAGCACATTCTACCCCTTACCCCTTACCCCCCACCCACACCCACACAAACTCACCCAACCACCCAACCAACCACCCAACCCCAACACCCAACCCAACGTCCCTACATCACCCACCCCTATCTCTTTGTCTACAAAGCATATTCTACCCCCTACCCCTTAGCCCCACCCCCACCCCCACAAACTCATCCACACCCAACCAACCACCCAACACAACGCCCCTACATCGCCCACCCCTATCTCTTTGTCTACAAAGCACATTCTACCCCTTACCCCTTACCCCCACCCCCGCCCCCACAAACTCACCCACACCCAACCAACCACCCAACCCCCAACACCCAACACAACGTCCTTACATCACCAACCACTATCTCTTTGTCTACAAAGCACTTTCTACCCCTTTACCCCTTACCCCCACCCCCACCCCCACGAACTCATCCACACCCAACCAACCACCCAACACCAACGCCCCTACATCGCCCACCCCTATCTCTTTGTCTACAAAGCACATTCTACCCCTTACCCCTTACCCCACCCTCACCCCCACAAACTCATCCACACCCCAACCAACCACCCCAACCCCAAACACCCCTACATCACCCCACCCCCTATCTCTTTGTCTACAAAGCACATTCTACCCCCCTACCCCTTACCCCCACCCCCACCCCCCACAAACTCATCCACACACCCAACAAACCACCAAACCCCAACCACCCCTACATCACCCACTCCTATCTCTTTGTCTACAAAGCACATTCTACCTCCTACCCCTTACCCCCACCCCCGCCCCTGCAATCTCAGCCGTACCCAACAACCACCCAACGCCAACACCCACCACAACGTCCCTACATCACCCACCCCTATCTCTTTGTCTACAAAGCACATTTTACCCCCTTACCCCTTACCCCCACCCCCGCCCCCACAAACTAACCCCACTCAACCAACCACCCAACCCAACCACCCAACCCCCAACGTCCCTACATCACCCACCATTATCTCACCATCAACAAAGCACATTCTACCCCCTTACCCTTACCCCCTGCCCCCTGCCCCGCTCAGACCCATCTGCACCCCAAATCACACAACCACCCAGATATCTCATTCTCTCACTGTCTACTAAGCACATGCTACCCCCTACCACTACTACTACTACTACTACTACTACTACTACTACTACTACTACTACTACTACTACTACTACTACTGCTACTAATACTAATACTACTACTAATACTAATACTACTACTACTTCTACATATCCCAAAGACATTGCTGCCTGCAAACGGTGATTCAGTCTGCACCCCCACTCACACAACAGCTCAGATATCTATTTCTCTCACCGTCTACTTAGCACATCCCAAATAAACGGCAAGTCCGACTACACCGAATCACCTCCTTCACTATCACCCGCCCACTCACCCACCCACTCGCCCACCAATCCACCCCCACACAACCCAATGCCTTGATACCTATCCCCCACCCCTACCTCACCGTCCTGAAATACAATGATTCAGTCTGGACCAAACCTTCCTCAAACCTCATCAACCAATGCACCCTACCCATACCCACCCAACCTAACGCCCCAATAGCTATCCCCCACCCAAACCTCACTGTCTTGAAATAACATCCCAAAGCGCTTGCTGCCAGCAAATAATGATTCACTGAATACCAACCCATCCTCCACCCACCCCCCATCCAAACCAACGCCCCTAAATCTCCCACCAGTCCAGATATACTCTCACCGTCCTGAAAGAACATCCTCCATCCCAAAGCGCCTGCTGCCTGCAAACGGTGATTCAGTCTGCACCAAAACCTCCCCCACTCTATCTTCCCACTCACCCACCCACCCAACCCACCCACACAACCATTCAGATATCTCTTTCTCTCACCGCCCAGAGAGAACATTCCAAGGCTCCCAAAGCACCCCCATAGCACCCCCCACTCATGAAACCGTCCAGAAATTCTGTCACCATCTATAAAGAGCATCCCAAAGCGCTTGCTGCCTGCAAACAGTGATTCAGTCTGCACCAAACCCTCCTCCACTCCCACCCACCCTCCCACCCCTACCTACCCAACCCAACACCCTGGCATCTAGCCCCCAAACGTCCCTACGTTTCCCACTCTTATCTCACCGTCCTGATATAACATCCCAAAGCGCTTGCTGCCTGCAAACGGTGATGCAGTCTGCACCAAACCCTCCTCAACTCTATCTTCCCCCGCGAGCAATGTATTGAACAGCACTCGGTAGCGTGCTTCGAAGATCATCAGCGGAACTGTTGAGGCTGGGAAGGCCACCATACTGATCGGGAAAATGGGCATCTGGGTGATGACGGGAGTGGCCCTGCAAACACGAACGTGATAAATAAATAAATAAAAAAGTGTAACAAAATCATTCATTTCTGTACTTGTGCAGTAGTGGGTACATCAGGAGTGCGGTGTAGTAGAGGGTGCACAGGTAGTACCACCATGTTGAGAGGGAAGATGGGTATCTGGGTGATCATGGTAGAGGCCCTGCATACACACACGTGGTAAATAAATAAAGAATTAAAATACAATAATTCATATTGGCATCTCATAATTAAATAATTAATTCCTGTAATAAAATAATAAAATAATTATAATGAACAAATTAATTAATTCCTGTAGTAAAATAATTAGATAATTAAAATAAATAATTAATTATTGTACTGGTGCAGTAGTGGGAACATCAAGAGTGTGGTGAAGTAGAGGGTATACCCTTATTTACTACTCCCTAAATACCCCCATGTGATACACTCTGTTTTCGGAGTGTGGTGTAGTTGTGGGTGAATGGGTAGTTTGTGTGCAGGTGTGCATGGGCTGTGTTTACTACTACCCTTATTTACTACTCCCTAAATACCCCCATGCGATACACTATGTTTAAGGAGTGTGGTGTAGTTGTGGGTGCATGGGTAGTTTGTGTGCAGGTGTGCATGGGCTGTGTTTATACTACCCTTATTTACTACTCCCTAAATACCCCCATGCAATACACTCTGTTTTCGGAGTGTGGTGTAGTTGTGGGTGCATGGGTAGTTTGTGTAAATGTGTGCATGGGCTGTGTTTATATGACCCTTGTTTACTACTCCCTAAATACCCCCATGCAATACACTCTGTTTTCGGAGTGTGGTGTAGTTGTGGGTGCATGGGTAGTCTGTGTGCAGGTGTGCATGGGCTGTGTTTATACTACCCTTGTTTACTACTCCCTACTTACCACTCCCCCCCCCCCACCCACACACACACACACACACACACACGCACATGCGATGCATTATGTATTCAGGAGTGCAGGGGTAGTTTGTGTAAATGTGTGCATGGGCTGTGTTTATATGACCCTTGTTTACTACTCCCTACCCCCCACCCCACCCCCCAACACACATGTGATGCGTTCTGCGTTCAAGAGCGCAATGTAGTGGTGGGTACATGGATAGTTTGTGTGAAGGTGTGCATGGGCTGTGTTTATACTACCCTTGTTTACTACTCCCTACTTCCCCCCCACCCCATGTGATGCATTCTGTATTCAGGAGTGTGGTGTAGTGGTGGATGCATGTGTCGTTATTTTACAGGTGTGCATGGGTTGAGTTTATATCACTCTTGTTTACTACTCCCTACATACCGCCATGCAATGCGTTCTGTATGTATTCAGGAGTGTAGTGTAGAAGTGGGTGCATGGTTTGCGTTTATAATATCCTTGTTCACTACTCCCTTCATCCCCCCCCCCCCCCCCCCCCCCCCCCCCCCCCCCTCCCACCCCCTCCATGCAATGCATTCTGTATTCAGGAGTACAGTGTAGTGTTGGTTACATGGATACTTCTTTTACAGGAGTGCATGAGCTGTCCTTATATCACCTTTGTTTACTACTCCCTGCATACCCCCCACCCCCACCCCCACCACCATGTGATGCATTCTGTATTCAGGAGTACAGTGTAGTGGTGGTTACATGAATACTTATTTTACAGGAGTGCATGAGCTGTCTTTATATCACCTTCGTTAACTACTCCCTACACCCCCACACACAAACACACACACACATGTGTTGCATTCTGTATTCGGGAGTGCGGTGTAGTGGTGGATGCATGGGTACTTTTTCAGCATGAGTGCATGAGCTGTGTTTATATCACCCTTGTTCACTACTCCCTACTTACCCCCCCCCCCCCCCCCCCCCCACACACACACACACACACACACATGTGATGCATTCTGATGCATTCTGATGCATTCAGGAGTGTGATGCAGTGGTGGGTACATGGGTAGTTTGTGCATCTGGGCTGTGAGTGCATGAGCTGTGTGTATACTACCCTTGTTCATTACTTCCTACTTAACCCCCCATGTGATGCATTCTGTATTCAGGAGTGTGGTGTTGTAGTGGGTGCATGGGTTGCGTTTATAATACCCCTTGTTCACTACTCCCTCCTTACCCCCCCCCCCCCACCACCACCACCACCACCACACACACACACAAACACATGCGATGCATTCTGTATTCAAGAGTGCGGTGTAGTAGTATGTGCATGGGTTGCGTTTATAATACCTTTGTTTACTACTCCCTATCCTACTTACCCCCACCACCACCACCACCATCACCACCCATCCATGTGATGCATTCTGTGGTCATGGGTACATGGGTAGTTTGTGCGGTCGTGGGTAATGGATAGGTCGTGTACATGTGTGCGTGCGCTGTGTTTATACTACCCTTGTTCACTACTCCCTGCATACCCCCATGTGATGCATTATGTGATCAAGAGTGCGGTGTTTTAGCGGGTACATGGCTAGTGTGCGTGCAGGTGTGCATGGGCTGTGTATATATCACACTTGTTTACTACTCCCTACTTATCCCCCCCCATGCGATGCATTATGTGTTCAGGAGTGTGGTGTAGTAGTGGGTGCATGGCTAGTGTGTGTGCAGGTGTGCATGAGCTGTCTGTATACTACCCGTGTTCACAACTCCCTGCATACCCCCATGCAATGCATTCTGTGATCAAGAGCGCAGTGTTGTAGTGGGTACATGGCTAGTTTGTGTACAGGTGCTCATGGACTGTGTTTCTACCAACCTTGTTCACTACTCCCTGCATACCCCCATGCGATGCATTATGTGATCAGGAGTGTGGTGTAGTGGGTACATGGCTAGTTTGTGTACAGGTGCTCATGGACTGTGTTTCTACCAACCTTGTTTACTACTCCCTGCATACCCCCATGCGATGCATTATGTGATCAGGAGTGTGATGGGCGCATGGGTAGTTTGTGTACATGTGTGCATGGGGTGTGTTTATATTACCCTTGTTTACTTGTCCCTACTTACCCCCACATGCAATTCATGCTACATTCAGGAGTGTGGTGTAATGGTGGGTGCATGGGTACTGTATACTCTGGTGTGCATGGGTTGAAACTCCCCCCCCCCCACACACACACACCACCCCAACCCCACCCCAGGCCCTACATTCTGGTTTGCATGCGTTGTACCCTCAGGCAATACATTCTGGTGTGCATGGGTTGGAACACCGTACAACCAAACCTGACCCACATACTGAGGGGTGTGGTTGCTTTCCCTGCCCTTGTTTACCCAGCCTGAGACGGTCAGCAGCCTGAAGGCTGAAACACCATGCAACCAAAATAAGCCGAACCGAACCGAACCTGCATGGCTGGAGGGAGGATCGCAATGAGATCCTTGTACGGGGGGCTGCGGCCCACGAGCGCTGAGGAAGGGAATGGCGAAGGCCCAGCATGGTTGGGCGGTGGGTCGGAGAGGGTGAGGGAGAGGGGGAAGAAGAGGGTCGGATATAGATCTGATTGTATCTGACGTTTGCGAAGTGGTTGGATGGATGGCCAACGATTATTTCCTGTCGCTCGGAGTTGGCACAGCTGGGTGGGCGGGCATGGGGGCGGGCACGGGTGGGCACGGTAAGCAAGCGGGTGGCGCTGAGAGAGGGAGGGCGTGGCAGTTAGGTAGTCTGTTGCCGTCGCGGGCCAGATTATGGCGTGGGGTGCGAGGTCGAGGTGGGACGCGGGAGGTCGGTGGCGGGAGGTCACCGGCGGGAGGTGGTGGCGGGAGGTGATCCGAGGCGAGGAAGGATCGTGGGCCCAAGACGGGCCAAGAGGGCCAAATTAACTAGATCTGAACGGGGCTCAGGACAAAAAGGGGGGTCTGGACCGAATTGACTTACGGTATTTAACGAATTAACTATCTTAGCCCTTAAATGACCCTAACGTGGCCCTGAATTAACCCCTGCTTTGTCAGCCCTTAATTAGCCTTTACTTGGTCTTTAATTGGCCCTTTCATTGACCTAACGAGACCCTGCATTGAGCCATTCATCAGGCCTTACGAATACATTTTATGCACCTCGTGTATCGTTGAATTGCGCACTGAATAACTATAATTTGACCCTGAATTAGCCCCAACATATGGTAGCCCTGGTGGGCAGTGTTCGTGGGCGAGGGGGGCGGGGGCGCACCATAGCAGGGCCCCCAACATCCATCACAGCCCCCCTAAAGAATAGGGGGGGGGGGGGGGGGGGCTGGTGGGGTGGATGCACCAGGTGGCCTGGAGGGGTTGGGCCCGGGGGCAGGGTTGGGCCCTGTGCAAGGGGCATGGTATGTGGGGGCTGGTAGTTTCAATCTAAGTGTTTTACAACGGTATAGACTCAATGGAGGAAGATAGCTATTAGACGCAATAGAGCGATATATATAGAGATCGGAGGCGTTCTGCAGGGCACTGCAGGTATGTGCAAGTCATAGCTAGCCTATGGCCTGGCAGCAGGCAACACGGGTCCAGGAGGTAACGGAGACCGGTGTGCACTTTGCCTACTCAGTGACCGACGTGGAAGTCGGTCAATAACAGGTAGCGTGGTGGCCTGGTGGAGTGTTGGACTGTGGTGGGGTTGACAGCAAGGGCCCCTGGTTGACATTGTACGAGCTGGAGTGCGTGGAAGACCGGAAGCGACTGCTTAGTAAGGTTAAGTAATGAATTATTGCTGTATAATAGAGTCGCCCCGTTACTCCGTTAGACGATCCAGACGATAAATGATTTAAAAAAAACAATTTACAAGTTTTAGAAATGTAAGATTATTTACACACCTAAGAAACAATGCCAGGAAACCTTAATCATTGCTGTAATGAGCCTGGTCCAGCGGTCGAGGAAGTTCAAACTACAAGGACACCGACCCCGGCCAACCCCCAATCCACCTCAGCTCGTGCCTCCACGACTCCAGGGCTACTCCTCCCCCCCCCCCCCCCCCCCCTTCTCCGTCAGTAATCAATAAACCTTTGCAGATAATTTATTATATTTATGATGGGTAACTGGTTGAGAAACTAGGAAGGACCATTCAAAGATGTAAATCTACAATATATTATGTAGATAACGGATAGCGTTTTGATTTTAGAAGAAGGATTTTCGCTTTAGCCCCCTCTAGACCCCGCAGGGGTCTAGAGGGGGCTAAAGCGCTAGAGGGGGCTGACGCCCTAGAGGCTAGAGGGGGCTGAAGCCCTAGATTCCCCCCGTGTCTCTCTCCGCCAAAAAAATCGCTTTAGCAGTCACCGGCAGGGAGTTTCGGAAGTAGTGGAGAAAGTAGATACTCGTAGCCGAATAGAGCTACAAACATTGAACAACTTTTGCGAAGGATTTTGACCGCTTCGATGCTGATAACTCTAGTCATGCGCACTCCAACAATGAGCAAAAAATGTGGGTGCGGAGGTGGTCGGAATCGTTCAAACGCCTGAACATCTGTCGGACAGACGGATAGATGGATAGCAGAGACGGACAGACGGCGGAGAGACACGGGCGGACACGGGGGGAACCTCTCTGGGGGGAACCAAGGGCTTCAGTCCCGGGACCCCTGGCCCCCTGGGGGGCCCAGAGGGGGCTCAGGCGAAAAATCCAGACGTCCAACTAGAACAAGTTAAATCCAGCGTCGCAAGCGACATTAACAATTGGCGGAGAGTGTTCGTAACGGAGCGACAGGTGCAGGTGGCAACGGAAGCGAGTTAGGTACGAGACCGTTGGCTGATGTGTCAGGCTTCGTCTCGGTCTGACGGTCACACAGACGGACAACGGGGTGACCCTGGCCCTAGGAGCTCCGCCCTCTATCCCTTGAAGAGGAGCTCCGCCAAAAAGGAAGTGTCACAGCAGGACGAATCATAAACTGTCTGTTCGCACGCTGCAGCTGACAGACTCTGTCACTTCTAGACAACACATGCGAAATCAGTGCCATTTGTCATAGTAGACCTATGGTGTGGTTGCCCACATCCCACAGCTAGCGCGCAGCAGGAACAGACCGAACCATGCTCGTCGCAAGGTGCTGTCACTCCTAGACATCACACGCGGAAGGTGATAAGTGCAGGTCTGACCGTGGCACGTTGAAGCTTCCGTTGATCCGTTGCATCAACGGAAGCTTCGTTGATGCAACGGATCAACGAAGCTTCCGTTGATCCGTTGCATCGGCTCGGTTGTCAAAACAGAGCTATAAATATAGCACTTTGTCGATTGTAAGAGACTTGGTGCTCAGCAGGCAAACTCGTATCCGTAGTCCGATTGATAATTGCAAGCAAGACAGTTGTGATATATCGATCCATACATAAATACTTACAACCATAGCGAGTTGTCTGCGAACAGGATAATTCCCAGCGAATTTCGCAGCATAGCCCACAGCTGACGCAGCATAACGATCGCGATGCTGTCAACCAAGCCCAATCTCGTCAAGCTAGCGCTGCTGGTGCTGGCCTCTCTCCTCACCCTCGCCCCCGCCTCCGGCCAAATTTCCACCATCGCCAGCGTGGCGTCCACAGTCCCCAAGCTGAGCACTTTGCTCGAAGCTGTGTCTAAGTGCACGCCCATCCTCGATGCTGCCCAGGACCCTGACACAATGGTTACCCTGTTCGCCCCTACCAACACGGTGAGAACAACTAGCACCCGCCGGCCCGTGGTGGGAGTTGTGAACTCGAACAGATAGGTCGTAGATAACCTTCTGAGCGGGTAACCTTGTACGATAATTCCGTTCTACCCCGCGATGCATACCTCGGTGTCTTCCTCGCCTCACATTGCTCACCACCCATCCAGCCTCGACCCCCGATCCCCGGTAGACACACCCTCCCTCCTCCCCAGCCTCCCTACCCCTGCCCCCAGTCCACCTGCCCCCCCCCCCCCCCTCCATTGCATCGCACATGTAGAATCTGTACGTCTCCCTGATAATATATCAAAACAATTTTGATTATTAGAGTATAAGTCCCTACATGCTAGCTGGCTACCCCTGCTGATCTTACATTTCTATATATCTCTCCCTCTCCCCCTGTATCATACCTTACTAGCCCTCAGGGCCTGACCATGTCTCTCAAACTTGAACTTGTTTACATGGCTCCAGCATGGCTCCAGCTTCCAATCTTTGGGAGAAGCTTGCAATCTTTGGCAGTAACATAACCTATTAAAATCAAATGGTTCTCATTGCAAAAGACTGTTCTTCAACGATTCTGACCATGAGCCTCTAGCTCTCTGCCCTCGGTACTTGAACCTGAGCTTGGTCAGTGATGTTCACCTTGAACGTTTCAAACATTATTGGGCAAACATTATTGTCAGCGGGTGAACTACAGGCACACGGATGCTATATCAGCATCTAGATCTGGCTGCTGATAGAGCATCCGTGTGCCTGTAGTTTACCCGCTGACACAGAATCACCTACATGACTCACTCAATGAAAGCAACCAAAGTAACCCCTCCTTCACGCACAGGCTTTTGCAAACGCTTTGGTAGCCCTTGGTATTTCTAAGGAGACCCTGCTGGACAACACCGACACAGACACAGACACAGACACCAACAGTGACAATGACACCGACACGGACACTGACACCCCGAACCTGTGCGACATCTTGAAGTACCACATTGTGCCAGCGGCATCCACGGCCGATCTTGTAAGTCTCTACTTGTTTCTCACGGTCCATACTATGTGTACACAGCCGCAAATGCATACCTCGGTACCCTGCATTCAAATTGAGGCCTAAATGTTCAGTAGTATAAGTGTATCATCACAAAGGACCACATCGTGTTAGCGGGGTAGCCAGCAAAGTACCTTACTATAACCCCTTTCAGTGATATTCAATGGTCTAGTGGTAGACTAGATCGCTTGAGGACGAAGAGTCGGGGGTCGACCCCCCCTTTGGTCGCTCTTGGCGTTGCATGTCGTCGTCAACCGCGATGGTAGCTTGACCAGTTGAGGTAGGAGACCGCACCCCACCCGCGTACGACGGGCTTCCTTAACACCACGCCCCACCAGGCGTTATCATTACCTTGCTTTCCCCTCTACCTAATCATGAAATTATCATTGTAGCACGAACTCAGGGGCCCGGTCAATAAAACGATTGGTCAGGGTTCACTTCATCAGTGATTTTTCTTTGTCAGCCCTTCCTACACTATTAGGCAAGTCCCTATAGACTAATTGGCCCACCCCTGGACTGTACCAATAGACATACATACTACCTTGCGTTAAATTTGAGGCGAACATATCCAGCGGTAGATGCGAACATCACAAATCACAAATGGTGATTTTCACCCTGGCTCAGCTCCCCATGCGTATCTGCAACATTATGGAATGACACTTTCACAACGGAGGTTGTGTGACATCTGGTGCCTCTCTACGTCCAAGGGGCTCACCCACCCTACCATCACCCACCATGCACACTCCTCTAGCTTGGATAAATCTAGTGCCTAAATAGAAAACGATACCGTTGTCAGAGGTTGAGGGAGACAGGTTGTATCTCAAGATGTCTCCCCAACACCCTACCACTTCCCACCAACATGTGTCCCATCCCCCACCCAACAACCACCATCCCGTACCATCCTACCACCCATTACTTACACCCAAGCACAAAATAGGTTCACACACACCTACCACTTCCCACGAACATGTGTTCCATCCCCCACCCAACAACCCCCATCCCGCACCATCCTACCACCCATTACCTACACCCAAGCACAAAATAGGTTCACACACACCTACCACTTCCCATCAACATATGTACCATTTATAGGCTTCGGTTTATAGGGCTACCAGTGGACATAATTAGCCCTAATAGGGCTATTAGTTAAGTTAGCCCTAATAGTGCACAACTAATTTAGCCAAACCTAGCCAAACTTAGCCAAAAGTACCCAGAAAAAGTGCCATGTGTCAAGGAGAGTGTTGCCATGCATCATGCCAACATTTTTGGCAATTTCAATGATCTGCCCATCATGAGTTCATGATGAAGTACCTCATTACTGCGCGTGCCCCCCCCCCCCCCCCCCCCCCCCCCCTGCTTGTGGTGGCATTGACTGCTCTGCTTGGCAATGCATGGGCTACTCCTCAATGCCACCTTTTCCACCCACACCAAATCCTCATCATCACTTTCCAACATGCAGCAGCTCATACGGTGCTGCCTTCTGCCTTCTTCTTGTCCTCAGCCTAAAGCCCCTTGCTGTACGATTTTTTGTCGCGTCGGAATTTTGGTCGCGTCGGAATGCGTCTTGTTGGACGCCATGGGGTTGGCAGGGCTGAAAACCCGAGTGCGCTTCGTGCAAGAGACGACACACTGCTCCGCGACCCCGTCCGCGTCCAGCCCATCTTTAGAACCTTGTATCTCAGGTCGCAATTTCTTCTTCCACTTTCCCGTCACGCTATTCAGCCGTTAAAAAAAACTGGTTAGGCGTCAGCTGCGCACTCATGAACGTCGATTTGCCGTTTTTCACGAACCAAGACTTGGGCGGACTGTTAACGGTTGCGGTTGCCATTCGCGAATTATAATAACTGAACGACGCGATGCGAAAATCAATGAACGATTTATTCAGGGGCTTACACTACGTCACTCGCAGAGGACAGGAGGTCACCTGTACTGCCACGTGACACTGTCGGCGCACTGTCGGCGCACTGTTCCTGCCAGCCTGGCTGAGCCTGGGGGACCTGGTGCTCGTACCCTCATTCTGTATGACCGTCGCGTTGCGTTTCCAGCCACGCCGACCAGCCACGACGACGTCCTATTTCTCTTCTCTTCACCTTCACCTAGCGCTAATATTCCGGAATTTATTTTAGCGCTAGTAAGCGCTAGTAGCGCTAATAGTGCGAAGCCCCTATACCCCCCCGGCCTAACCCTAACCATTAACCACACAACAGCCACCATCCTATATCATCCTACCACCTAATCATATGAACAGCCCACCTGTACCAAAACATAATATATGCTCACACACCCTAGCACTACCCACCTCTGCCATCTGTCCCGGGACAGATGGCCCATCCACCACCCACCACCCACCATATCATCCTACCACGCACACACCCACAACACATCACCAACTAACCCACTTCTACAAACACCAAAAAATCATGTCCGCTCCCTCCATATCATCCTACCACGCACGCACCCACAACATATCACCAACTAACCCACCTCTACAAACACCAAAAAATCATGTCCGCACCATCCACCATCCACCAAGCCATCCTACCACCCACAACCTACCACGCACTACAGACCCTCACCATCTGCCCCATCCACAAGCCACTCACTCACCACCCATCACCCAGCATGTCATCCTTACACCCACAGCCTAACACTACAGGCCTCCACCATCTGTCCCATTCACATCCACTCACCGCCTACCACCTACCATATCATCCTACCTCCCACAAACTATCGACAGCCCACCCACACTCGCAACATGCAGATCAGCTCCACTGTTCTCATAACTTATCAACAACCCACCATCCATGACCTATCACGTCCCAAATGCCAACCTTGCGTATTGGCTCCACTGTTGCCACCTAAAACCTACCAACAACCCACCACCCATGACCTATCATGACCCAAATGCTAACCTTGCGTATCGGCTCCACGATGCCACCTAAAACCTACCAACAACCCACCACCCATGACCTATCATGACCCAAATGCCAGCCTTGCAGATCCGGTCCACTGATGCCACCTAAAACCTACCAACAACCCACCACCCATGACCTCTCATGACCCAAATGCCAGCCTTGCAGATCCGCTCCACTGATGCCACCCATAACCTACCAACAACCCACCACCCATGACCTCTCATGACCCAAATGTCAGCCTTGCAGATCCGCTCCACTGATGCCACCTAAAACCTACCAACAACCCACCACCCATGACCTATCATGACCCAAATTCCAGCCTTGCAGATTCGCTCCACTGATGCCACCTAAAACCTACCAACAACCCACCACCCATGACCTCTCATGACCTAAATGCCAACCTTGCAGATCCGCTCCACTGATGCCACTGAGACTATCATTGATGCCCCCACCCTCCTTACTGGGCAGACTGTGGCCATCTCGAAGGTTGGGTGAGTACAGTCCGACGATTCTGAACCTGATAGATACTGGCAGAGAGAGGTGTGATGGGGAAGAATTTGAGGTTCAGCTGTAAAAAATACTGTGACTGAAGTGGACACACAACAGAACTAACAGATTCTGATATATAGAGATGCGGAAGGAGAGGACTCACCGTTCAACTGGTAATATACTGTGCTACACAAGAGCGACACACACAAGACTTATAGATACCAGCAGAGAGATGTGCATGAACAGAAATCGAACTTCAGCTGGACACCTACTATGCTGTACGAGAGGGAAACACCCGGAACTGTTAGATTCATATAGAGAGATGCGGTAGGAGAATACTTGATGTTCAGCTAATCACATACTGTGCCACATGACAGATTGAGAGCAACACACACAAGACTGTTAGTTACCAACAGATAGAGCGATGCGGTAGGAGAGGACTTGAGGTCCAGCTGTTAAATATCAACAGAGCGATGCGGTAGGAGAGCACTCATGGTCCAGCTGTTAGATATCAGCAGTGCGATGCGGTAGGAGAGGACTCGAGGTCCAGCTGTTAGATACCAACAAAGCGATGCGGTAGGAGAGGACTCAGGGTGCAACTGTTAAAAATATTGTGCTATAGGAGAGGGACACAAACGAAACTGCTAGATTCCTATATAGGGATATGCGATAGGAGAGGACTTGATGTTCAGCTGGTAACATACTGTGCTATACGAGAGGGAAAGGCACTGTTAGATTCTGATATAGAGGTGCGATATGAGAGGTTTTGGTGTTCAGCTGGTAACATACTATGCCACAAGAAGGCAAAACACGCTAACCAGTTAGAAACAGACAGTGAGAGATAAGATAGGTCTATCTTATATATCACTGTCTGTATCCTAGGAGAGGACTTGGTGTTCAGGTGGACCCATACTGTGTCATATAAGAGTGTCACACAAACACGAATTGTTCTCAACCTGCGCAATCTTATATTTTGAAGGGGGAGTTGGACGGGCGGACGTCGAAAAGTTTTGGTGTGGGCAATACTGGCTTTATTTAACGATGCACTTGACAACGTTGGCACTGTTCAGCAGCGTGCATCATTGGATGATAATTCAAGGGACTAGTATAATGTCAGTAAACCTGTTGTTCGCTTAAGTGACCTGAACACACAAACTGAATGGCGAATCCTGAAACTGCCCAATTAATCAAATATGTTATGTACCCTGTACCTACAGTATTATATATAGCTGTACCAAGAGCTGTACCTACAATATTATATATAGCTGTGCCAAGAGCTGTACCTACAATATTATATATAGCTGTACCAAGAGCTGCACCAACAATATTATATATAGCTGTACTTAGAGCTGTACCTAAAATATGCATTTTCCAATTTTGCCCCCCAAGTTGGCCTTCAAACTCGCTATCAACAGCCCCAAATAGCTGTAACTGTATTTTGAAGAGAAGCAAATTGACCCAAATCGGTATCTAGAGCGAGTGAACTCCAGTACTGAAAAACTCCAGTAATCCAACCTCGAGACGACCCCTACCAAAACTCTACGAGTACACATTCCTGATACCAAACCGTACTAGGACTACAAGTTTCGAAGTGGAGGATGACACTTGGTCTGCCATGGTGGCTTTACCTAGCTGCGGCGTAAGGGAGGGTTCTCTTAATAACCACGTCCCTCCATGCGTTATCTGTTTATTTACTAGCTATCTAGACACCTATTTCCTGAAATAAATAAGCTACGTGCTAACTCACTAACTCACTAAATCACTAACTCCTGAACGTTGCCACTTATCCAATGCAGTGATGACGTCATGGTCAACGATGCCAAGGTCGTGACCCCCGATGTTGAGATCGGCTCGAACAGCATCGTGCACATCATCGACGTTGTGCTGCTCCCACCTAGCTAGAAAAAGAATGTGAGAGGCACATGTTTGACCCAAGTCACAGATCAACATAAAATTGATTACACGATACTAGTGTCCAATGCAAGAAACTAATGATAAAAACAAGTTAAACGAATAGCACACCTTATTCCGAGGCGTGAGGAAATGAATACATGAAATGTGTGCCTTGTTACGAAGTGTGAGGTTGACTGGTCGAGGGAGTCAGTTTGTTTGCTTTCACTGGTGCCAACGATCCGTAACACGCAACATGTTCCTATCTACAAGTCCTGAACGTGGGTAACCCAACCCTTTTGATATGCGAATCAGTGTAAAGAAAGGGAGAGAAGGAGAGCCATCTCTGAGAAAATTATGGAAGGGATGCCCTAGTAATTATGCAAGTTAGGCTCTAGTAACAACGAATTCCCAGGATTTCCGATTATTTTTTGCTTCACATGCAAGTTGCTTTCTGGTTGTAACAATACTACGGTACCAAGTAAAAATGCCCCCCTCCCCCCCCCCCCTGCTCCCCCCCCCCCCTCCCCCCCGCCTCCCCCCTCCATCACCACAAACATGAAATATTGCGGTAACACTGACCTGCTTACAACAGTGCAGTTTAATGTTCCATCATGCCAGGCAGCATGCTTCTATCAAGGATTATAATTAGGGCTGTCAATACCGTACGGTATTTTCATTTAACGTACAATATATCGCGATATATCGTACGGTGTCGATACCGTACGATATTTGTATACCCTTTTTTGGGGAAATCAGTATAAACCAAGGGGATGTAACAGGGAATATCGTTTACACGTCCATAAACTGAAAATCAAGTCAAATGAACCAATACTGAGGGAGATAGAAAAACACGGTAATATCGTGGTATATTACCGTACGATATATCGTGATATATCGTACGGTACAAGGCGGTATACTAAATTCCCTGGCCCAGACTCAGGTGCTTCTGACGAGAATCGAACCGCCAACCTGCCGAGTGTCAGATATTTTCGTAAACCACAGGACCACAGGATGTGGTAATACACGATATATCGTACGATAATCCCCAAACTACCGTACGCTGGAACTTTATTACCGTACGATATATCGTACGGTACACGGTAAAATAAATACCGAGCGATATAAAGCTTGACAGCCTTAATAATAATACATTTGTGTGAGAAAAATAAGGGAAGCATGGGGTATATTAATTCCTCGTGTAACAATGAGACGACAAACCGTAGGTGCGTTGAAAGGAACTCGGACAATTGGCAGAAAGTGTAAAGAAGCGACAGATTGCACCAGAGTCTAGCTTAGCGGTCCGCAGCCAAGGGGCATTCAGGGCAGTTAGGGCCAGTGTTGAACCATACAGGCTGCGAGTGTCTTCTGGACATCTAGCTAGATGTCCAGAAGACACTCGCAGCCTGTATGGTTCAACAGCCAGCGTTGCGTTCCAACTAACAAAACACACGACAAACTAACGGATAATGGCGGGACTCTGGGGGCTCCCATCAGGTGTAAATCCTCCTAACAAATTTCCCCCCCGAACTCTGAGCAATCAATGCTGCTGCTGCTTGCTGCTTGCTGCTGCTGCTGCTGCTGCTGCTGCTGCTGCTGCTGATGAGTTTGTGGGCGCCACAAACTCCAGACCAGGGTTGTTCACATTTCAAATGCAGATTTTTGAGGGTCTGTTACGTTGCAAACGTAACGAACGTGTTTGCTTATGGAAAGTACATTTTGTAAATAGTTACTCTTGAGGACGCAGGCTATACAATTGGCAGCAGAGCTGGGGGTTCTCCTAAAGTCTCCGCCTGGTATGCCAAAATTCTCCCGGCGAAAAATGCTCCTAGTACTACCGGTATATCAGTGAAAAGTCAAGGCTCGACAAGTGCATTGAAGCCCGTATGGAAGCAAGGGCGAGAGGACTGGCTGAAATGCGCGGGCTGGGATAGAGAGCGCCACACGGTCATATACTCATCTGCTCCAAGATGCTAAGCAGCAAGATAGATACCACCAAGAAACACGAGGATTCAAAGGCTCATAAAAGGCAGGCCGATCTGGATGTCTGGCACATACAAGGGGGCCTGACTGTATGGGCATAACAAGCTTTCCGTTCCTTGATTTGGGTTCCAAGCCCCACCTTGCGCAATCAGGGAGCAATCTAAACAAATTACACACTTTGAAGACTTGTAACGATCAGAATACATATATTTTACTAAAAGCATAGGCGTGGTTGTTTTGTTTTTACTACATAGCGTGGCCTTTCGACCGACGCTATTTGAACTTGCAATGGGTTACATAGCTTTAGCCAGCAATTTATGGAGGTCAACTGACCGCCTGTGTGCATTATACCGTTACCAAAATTCTCATCATATAATGTGCAAGGATTAAAGCTCGCAGACCGGCAGGCAATACAAATTTTGAATTTGAATCTTTGGACATAAAATCCAAGGAATTTTGAAATCCTGCGATTTTGCTCTTTCTGGATTCTGGGCAATTGGCCCCGCAACCTATATCGCGATGAAGGGGGGGGGGGGGGGGGGGGGGGGGCAATTAAAAAAACTGGGAGTCTATGGGCTGGTCCATACATAATTTAGCTAGAGAGGACTGTAGCAATATAAAAAGCTAAATGTGCGGTAAGATCCAAGACTTTTATTTCTGTGTTTTCTTGGCAGCTTCTAGGTAGCTCCCCAAGCTAGCCACTGTGCTCCACCCAATGTTTCAGCAATTCTGGACAGCTGATTGTGTCAGTTTGAAGGTGCAGTAGGTTGCACTACGTATATAATCAAGACAGGGGAGCCGCTGCATGTAGCCAGAGAGGAAAGCTATGGTAAGAACATAGGAAAGCACTATTCGTATTGCTTTTGAAATATGTATTGCTTTTGAAATGCAGACAGTTATATGCACAAATGCTGTCTCCCAGAATAATGCGTTGATGCACGAGCTGTACATGACTGTGTACTGTGCTGCGCTACATGACTGTGTACTGCTGTAAACTGTGCTACATGACCATGTACTGCTGTACACTGTGCTACAGCCTGCTGTGTGTACAGTGTGCCACAGCACTGTGCAGTGCGGTACATTGTGATACATGACTACATACTGCTGTACACTGTGCTACAGTGTGCTGTGTGTACAGTGTTTCATAACTGTGCACTGCTGTACAATGTGCTACATAACTGTGCACTGCTGTACACTGTGCTACAGTGTGCTGTGTGTACAGTGTTTCATAACTGTGCACTGCTGTACAATGTGCTACATAACTGTGCACTGCTATACACTGTGCTACAGTCTGCTGTGCACAGTGTGCTACAGCACTACTGTGTGCTGTGCTGTGCTAGTACTGTGCTGTTGTCACATGTCTACTCCTTTTCTAGATATTGAGAAGGACTGTGCTACAGCACTGCACAGCACAGTAGGCTACGCTAAAGTATACGACCACACTGTGTGTTGCGCTTGTACTGTGCTGTTGTCACATGTCTCTCCTCATTGTCTTGATATCGAGGATGACGTTGCTACAGCAATGCACAGCACAGTAGGCTATGCTACAGTATGCTACAGCACTGCTGTGTGTTGTGCTTGTACTGTGCTGTAGTTCACATGTATCTCCTCCGTGTCTCGATATTGAGAAGGACTGTGCTACCATGCTACAGTATGCTACAGCACTACTGTGTGTTGTGCTTGTACTGTGCTGTAGTTACACATGTATCTCCTTCTTGTCTCGATATTGAGAAGGACTGTGCTACCATGCTACAGTTTGCTACAACAATACTGTGTGCTGTGCTTGTACTGTGCTGTAGTTACACATGTATCTCCTCCTTGTCTCGATATTGAGAAGGACTGTGCTACCATGCTACAGTATGCTACAACAATACTGTGTGCTGTGCTTGTACTGTGCTGTAGTTACACATGTATCTCCTCCTTGTCTCGATATTGAGAAGGACTGTGCTACCATGCTACAGTATGCTACAACAATACTGTGTGCTGTGCTTGTACTGTGCTGTAGTGACACGTGTCTCCTCATTGTCTTGATATTCTGATCTTATGGTGCTGGCAAGCATGCTCCCACCTTCGTATGGCATAGACTAGATAGCCAAACCTACACGGGGCAAGGATAGGGTGTGGAAGGGCAAGGGTAAGGTAGGGAAGGGGTGGAAGGGCAAGGGTAAGGTAGGGGAGGTTGGGGAAGGGCAAGGGCTAGGGAAATTGAAAAGTTTCACATTCGTATGACATAGACTAGATAGCCAAACCTACACAAGGCAAGGGTAGGGTAGGGTAGGGCAAGGGTAAGGTAGGGAAGGGGTGGAAGGGCAAGGGTGAGGTAGGGAAGGTTGGGGAAGGGCAAGGGCTAGGGAAATTGAAAGTTTCACATTCATATGACATGGCCAGCGTCATCTCCTAAACCCCTCCCACACTAATCACTCAACGCGTGGCTATTGCCGTTGGCAGTCAGTTGGCTTGTGGCATATCTCCTTTCCTGCTTTTCGCTGAAAGCCCCCCCCCCCCCCCCCCCTCCCCTGGAAGCTAATCTTCCTCGGCCACTACGTGCCGGTATGTTTTCTTTCCTTTTTCTTTTATTTGTTCGTATATCACTACCCTAGAGCGTGTTTAAACAAGCAGGTGCGGGATTCGCATCCCTACGGGTGCGCTTTAGTGTTAAAGGTCGCTGTCAACCGCCATGGTAGCACTGCCCAAGGAGAGTAGCAGCTTGTTTCCTACCGCCGGAAGACGGGGCTCCTTTAATACCACGACCTACCAGATGTTATCATTACTTTATCCCTACCCACCACTACACACCAAAAACAGTGACAATGCAGTACAACGACCAACCAGATGTTATCATTACTTTATCCCTACCCACCACTACACACCAAAAATACAGTGTGATCGAATGCAGTACAACAACCAACCAGATGTTATCAGTACTTCATCCCCACCACCCACTACACACCCAAAACAGTGGACAATGCAGTACAACGACCACCAGCATGTTAGCATTACTTTATCCCTACCCCTCACTACACACCAAAAACAATGACAATGCAGTACAACGACCAACCAGATGTTATCATTACTTCATCCCTACACCACTTACACACCAAAACTACAATGAACAATGCATTACCACGTTATCACAACAACCAACCAGATGTTATCATTACTTCAATCCCCACCACCACTACACCAAAAACAGTGACAATGCAGTACAACGACCAACCAGATGTTATCATTACTTAATCCCCCCCCCCACTACACCACGTGACAATGCCTACACCCCCCCACCAAATTATCATTACTTTATCCCTACCATCAGCTACAAACCAAAAACAATTACAATGCAGTACAACGACCACCAGATGTTATCATTACTTCATCCCTACACACCACTACACACCAAAAACAGTGACAATGCAGTACAACGACCAACCAGATGTTATCATTACTTCATCCCTACCCACCACTACACACCAAAAACAGTGACAATGCAGTACAACGACCAACCAGATGTTATCATTACTTTATCCCTACCCACCACTACACACCAAAAACAGTGACAATGCAGTACAACGACCAACCAGATGTTATCATTACTTTATCCCTACCCACCACTACACACCAAAAACAGTGACAATGCAGGTACAAACGACCAACCAGATGTTATCATTACTTTATCCCTACCCACCACTACACACCCAAAACAGTGACAATGCAGTACAACGACCAACCAGATGTTATCATTACTTTATCCCTACCCACCACTACAAACCAAAACAGTGACAATGCAGTACAACGACTTGTTTTCCCAGCGAACTGTTATAATATCACTACCCGCCACTACTCTTATATAAACCATACACCCACCACTACTCACTACCCGCCACTACTCTTATATAAACCATAGACCCACCACTACTCCCAACCCGCCACTGCTCTTATATAAACCATAGACCCACCACTACTCACTACCCGCCACTGCTCTTATATAAACCATATACCCACCACTACTCACTACCCGCCACTGCTCTTATATAAACCATATACCCACCACTACTCACTACCCGCTACTACTCTTATATAAACCATAAACCCACCACTACTCACTACCCGCCACTGCTCTTATATCACTACCCGCCACTACTCTCATATAAACCATATATCCACCACTACTCACTACCCGCCACTACTCTTATATAAAGTATATACCCACCACTACTCACTACCCGCCACTGCTCTTATACAAACCATAGACCCACCACACCCACTACCCTCTACTACTCTTATATAAACCATATACCCACCACTACTCACTACCCGCCACTGCTCTTATATAAACCATAGACCCACCACTACTCACTACCTGCCACTACTCTTATATAAACCATATACCCACCACTACTCACTACCCGCCACTACTCTTATACAAACCAAATACCCACCACTACTCACTACCCGCCACTGCTCTTACATCACTACCTGCCACTACTCTTATATAAACCATACACCCACCACTACTCACTACCCGCCACTACTCACCAAAAACAGTGACAAAGCAGTACAATGAATTGTTCTCCCAGCAAACTGTTCATATATCACTGCCCCCCACTACTCACCTAAAACAGTGACAAAGCAGTACAATGAATTGCTCTCCCAGCAAACTGTTCATATATCACTGCCCCCCACTACTCACCTAAAACAGTGACAAAGCAGTACAACGAATTGTTCTCCCAGCGAATTGTTCTACTATCACTACCCGCCACTACTCACCAAAAACAGTGACAATGCAGTACAACGCATTGTTCTCCCAGCGAATTGTTATAAGATCACTACATGCCACTACTCACCTAAAACAGTGACAATGCAGTACAACGAATTGTTCTCCCAGCGAACTGTTCTAATATCACTACCCGCCGCTACTCACCAAAAACAGTGACAATGCAGTACAACGCATTGTTCTCCCAGCGAATTGTTATAAGATCACTACATGCCACTACTCACCAAAAACAGTGACAATGCAGTACAACGAAGTGTTCTCCCAGCGAATCGTTATAAGATCACTACATGCCACTACTCACCAAAAACAGTGACAATGCAGTACAACGCATTGTTCTCCCAGCGAATTGTTATAAGATCACTACATGCCACTACTCACCAAAAACAGTGACAATGCAGTACAACGAAGTGTTCTCCCAGCGAATTGTTCTAATATCACTACATGCCACTACTCACCAAAAACAGTGACAATGCAGTACAACGCATTGTTCTCCCAGCGTATTGTTATAAGATCACTACATGCCACTACTCACCAAAAACAGTGACAATGCAGTACAACGAAGTGTTCTCCCAGCGAATTGTTATAATATCACTACATGCCACTACCCACCAAAAACAGTGACAATGCAGTACAACGCATTGTTCTCCCAGCGAATTGTTATAAGATCACTACATGCCACTACTCACTGGACTGGCTGTTAAGGGATACTCTCCCAATGCTAATTTTCCTACCTCTACTCCTTTTACTCATACTACCTTAGAGTAGTGCTCCTCCTCCTCCTCCTCTGCTTAGGATCCATTTTTTTTCTTTCCCTTTTCTGTTCTTAGATCACTACCCGCCACTGCTCACCAAAAACAGTGACGATGCAGCACAACGACTTGTTTTCCCAGCGAACTGTTCTAATATCACTACCAGCCACTACTCTTATATCACTACCCACCACTACTCACCAAAAACAGTGACAATGCAGTACAAAGACTTGTTTTCCCAGCGAACTGTTCGGCTGCCATCTGTAGTGCTGTCCCACCAGCAGGATGCGGCGGTATGGAGTCCAGCCCCATTCTTCTGCATGATGACGCAAGTCACCACATACTTGAAGGGTTTACTGAGAGCTGTCAGCTTCTTAATGGTCTTCTCCAAACAGGAGGACGTCCACTGGCTGACCTGAGGTTGGGTTGGGTTGGGATTCGGGTGGAGGTGTGGGTTGGGTATACTGAGAGCTGTTAGCTTCTTAATGGTCTTCTCCAAACAGGAAGACGTCCACTGGCTGACCTGAGGTTGGGTTTGGTTGGGATTAGGTTTGGTTGGGTTGGAGGTGTGGGTTGGGTATACTGAGAGCTGTTAGCTTCTTAATGGTTTAAACCAAACAGGAAGACGTCCACTGGCTGACCTGAGGTTTGGTTGGGTTGGGATTAGGTTTGGTTGGGTTGGAGGTGTGGGTTGGGTATACTGAGAGCTGTTAGATTCTTAATGGTTTTCCCCAAACAGGAGGACGTCCACTGGCTGACCTGAGGTTGGGTTGGGTTGGGATTAGGTTTGGTTGGGTTGGAGGTGGGGGTTGGGTTTACTGAGGGTGGTATGGAGTCCAGCCCCATTCTTGTGCATGATCACGCAAGTCGACACACACTTGAAGGGGTTACTGAGAGCTGTCAGCTTCTTAATGTTTTTCTCCAAACAGGAGGACGTCCACTGGCTGACCTGGGGTTGGGTTGGGTTGGGATTCGGGTGGAGGTGTGGGTTGGGCATACTTAGAGCTGTTAGCTTATTAATGGTTGTTCCACTGGCTGACCTGAGGTGGGTTTGGTTTGGGTTTGGGGTGGAGGTGGGTTTGGTTTGGTTTGGGGTTGGGTGGAGGTGGGGGTTCGACGAGGTGAGCCCCCCCCCCCCCCCCCCCCACCACCACCACCACCACCACCACACACACACACATCCCAGAAGCGTAGTAGTAACCCAATGATACCAACGATGTTTGATCTTGACTTCTGAGTCAGGGCCACACTTTCTCTATGCAAGCTGTTCATTATCCTTCAAGACCCCCAGATCCTTAGTTGCCCAATGATACCAACGATGTTTGATCTTGACTTCTGAGTCAGGGCCACACTTTCTCTATGCAAGCTGTTCATTATCCTTCAAGACCCCCAGATCCTTAGTTGCCCAATGATACCAACGATGTTTGATCTTGACTTCTGAGTCAGGGCCACACTTTCTCTATGCAAGCTGTTCATTATCCTTCAAGACCCCCAGATCCTTAGTTGCCCAATGATACCAACGATGTTTGATCTTGACTTCTGAGTCAGGGCCACACTTTCTCTATGCAAGCTGTTCATTATCCTTCAAGACCCCCAGATCCTTAGTTGCCCAATGATACCAACGATGTTTGATCTTGACTTCTGAGTCAGGGCCACACTTTCTCTATGCAAGCTGTTCATTATCCTTCAAGACCCCCAGATCCTTAGTTGCCCAATGATACCACGATGTTTGATCTTGACTTCTGAGTCAGGGCCACACTTTCTCTATGCAAGCTGTTCATTATCCTTCAAGACCCCCAGATCCTTAGTTGCCCAATGATACCAACGATGTTTGATCTTGACTTCGGAGTCAGGGCCACACTTTCTCTATGCAAGCTGTTCATTATCCTTCCAGACCCCCAGATCCTTAGTTTGCCCATGATAACCAACGATGTCTTGATCCTTGACTTCTTTCTTTCATCTGAGTCAGGGCCCAACAAACCACTTTCTCTATGTAGCAAGCTTGTTCATTAAACCTTCCACCCAGACCCCCCAGAATCCTTAGTTGCCCAACTGTACTTCACCCAACGAGTTTTGACTTCTTTGACTTTCTGAGTCAGGGCCCACTTTCTCTATTGCCGCTGTTTTTCATAAGTTCTGTTTCATTATCCTCCAAGAAACCACATGACCTCCTTAGTTGCACCCAACTCCGATCATCAACGAGTTTTGATATTGATTCCCTAGTCAGCGGCCACCACTTTTCTATGGGCAGAGTCATCATCCTTAAACGACCCAGATACTTAGTTGCCCAATTATATCTTCAACGATGTTTGATCTGGACTGTTCTGAGTCAGGGTCCCACCCCACTTTTCTACTAGCAAGCTGTCATTACCTCACGTACCCCAGATCCTTAGTTGCCACACATGATACCAACACGATTTGTTTGTATCTTTTGAAACTTTTGAGCCAGGGACCATACTTTCTATACGCAAGCTGTTCATTCATCTTAAGTGACCCAGATCCTTAGTTGCCCAATGAACCAAACGATTCTGTTTGATTTCTGGATTGATTCGTAAGTCCGGCCACAACTTTCTCGATGCAATGCTGTTAATTATATTCAAGCCCAATACTTACCGTTGCCTAAATGATTAAAACGATGTTCTCTGTTCCTGTTTGATCTACTTCCGAGTCAGTGGGCACACTTTTCTCTTGAATAGCTGCTTCTTCATACTTCAAGACCCCATTTGAGCCCTTCCAGTTGCCCAAATGATACCCCAAAGATGTTTGAATCGAACTTATGGTCCCCCCAGGGCCCAAACATGTCCTCGTATGCCTATAGATGTCTATTACCTTCAAGACCCTACTTTGATCATTAGTTGCTCCACTGATTACCTATTACAGTTTGATCTTGAATATGAGTTCAGCCCCGCGCAGGCTCAATCATTTCCTATTGACCACAGCCCGGTCATTTTATCCTTCAATGACCCCCATCGCCATCCTTATGTTCTGCCCTAATGTAACAACGATGTTTGATCTTGATTCTGAAGTCAGCGGCACTAACACTTCTTCCTCTTGCAAGCCGCGCTTCCCTGATCATTCAAGACCCCCAGATCCTTAGTTGCCCAATGATACCAACGATGCTTGATCTTGCATTCTGCAAGTCTAGGGCCATAACCCTTCTCATGAAAGGTTCTATTTTCCCCCCCTTTTTTGTTTTTACGT
>JACBWV010000730.1:16998293-17010793 GCA_013435795.1 Chlamydomonas sp. ICE-L
GCAGTCGAGGTACAAGCTGAAGCTGTTGATCAAGAAGGGCATAGACATCATGCAACAGGAGGCTCAGGAAGCTCAACGTTTAAGACAGGTACACACGAGGGTACACATTATATTTACGTGTGTGGGTGGGATTGGGTGGGTGGGAGTGGATGGGAGTGGGTGTAGGTGTGGGTGCACATGTGGATTTAGGTGCGTCTTGCAACAGGAGGCTCAGGAAGCTCAACGTTTAAGACAGGTATACATAATATGTACATGGGTGGGTGAGAGTGGGTGGGTGGGAGTGGGTGTAGGTGTGGGTGTATATGTGGATTTAGGTGCGTCTTGCGACAGGAGGCTTAGGAAGTTTAAGACAGGTGAATATCACATATGTATAGGACACGGTAATATGATATCATACTCACCTTTGGCCACAATCATATGGTATGCCGATCCCTACATATGAATCTCACCACCACACCACCACCTCAACACCACACCACCACACCACCACCACTCAACCATCTCACCACCACACCACCACACCATCATCTCACCACCACCCGTATTCACCACATCACCACACCACCGTCTCACCACCACCCTTATGCACACACCCAACAGGAGGGGCTATATTGTGAGCTTGCCCTAGCCGCTGCCACAGGGGTGGAGTGCCCACCACACCACCATCTCACCACCACACCACCACTCAACCACCACATCACCACACCATCTCACCACCACCCTTATGCACCCACCCACCAGGAGGAGCTGGATTGTGAGCTTGCCCTAGCCGCTGCCACAGGGGTGGAGTGCCCACCACACCACCACACCACCATACCACCATCTCACCACCACACCACCCCACCATACCACCATACTACCACACCACACCACCACACCACCATCTCACCACCACACCACACCACTACACCACCACACCACCACACCACCATCTCACCACCATCTCACCACCACACCACTACCTCACCACCATAACACCACCATAACACCACCATAACACCACACCACACCACCACACCACACCACCACCATCTCACCACCACCCTTATTAACACACCCACCAGGAGGAGCTGGTTTGTGAGCTTGCCCTAGCCGCTGCCACAGGGGTGGAGTGCCCACCACACCACCACACCACCATACCACCATCTCACCACCACACCACACCACCATACCACCATACCACACCACCACACCACCACACCACCATCTCACCACCACACCACACCACTACACCACCACACCACCATCTCACCACCATCTCACCACCATCTCACCACCAAACCACTACCTCACCACCATACCACCACCATACCACCACCACACCACACCGCCACCATCTCACCACCACCCTGATTAACACACCCACCAGGAGGAGCTGGTTTGTGAGCTTGCCCTAGCCGCTGCCACAGGGGTGGAGTGTCAACCACACCTCCACTCAACCATCTCATCACAACAACACCATCTCACCACCACACCACTACCTCACCACCATACCACCACCATAACACCACACCACACCACCACACCACACCACCACCATCTCACCACCACCCTTATGCACACACCCACCAGGAGGAGCTGGTTTGTGAGCTTGCCCTAGCCGCTGCCACAGGGTTGGAGTGCCCACCACACCACTACCTCACCACCATAACACCACCATACCACCACACCAAACCACCACACCACACCACCATCTCACCACCACTCTTATTAACACACCCACCAGGAGGAGCTGGTTTGTGAGCTTGCCCTAGCCGCTGCCACAGGGGTGGAGTGTCCACCACACCTCCACTCAACCATCTCATCACAACACCACCATCTCACCACCACACCACCACACCACCACCACACCACCACACCACCACCTCACCACCACACCACCACACCTGCACACCACCACTTTCACACCACAGCCACACCACCACACCACCTCACCACCACAACACCACAAAACCACAACACCACAACACCACAACACCTCACAACCACAACACCACAACACCTCAACACCACCACACCACCACAACACCTCACCAACACCTCACCACCACAACACCTCACCAACACCTCACCACCACAACACAATAACACCTCATCACCACACCACCACAACAACACCTCAACACCACCACCACACCACAACACCTCACCACCACCACAACACCACAACACCACAACACCACTACACCACAACACAATAACACCTCACCACCACAACACAATAACACCTCATCACCACACCACCACCAGAACACCTCACCACCACCACAACACCACAACACCACTACATCACAACACAAGAACACCCCACCACCACAACACAAGAACACCTCAACACCACACCACCACCACAACACCTCACCACCATCACAACACCACAACACCACTACACCACAACACAATAACACCTCACCACCACGACAATAACACCTCACCACCACCACAACACCTCACCACCACCACAACACCACTACACCTCACCACCACAACACCACAACACCTCACCAACACCTCACCACCACAACACAATAACACGTCATCACCACACCACCACCAAAACCAAACCTCACCACCAACCACATACACCCACAGCACGCAACACCACACAACACCACAACACCACCGCACACTACCCACAAACACAAGAACACCCACCACCACACCACCACACCACCACAACACGCACCCCACCAACAACCCACAACACCAACCGCACCACCACAACACACAACACCAGCTCCCGACCACCCGTATTGCACACACCACCCACCACCAGCACACCACCACACCACCAGCACCCCACCACACCACCATCCACCACCACACCACCCACACTGACCACACGACAGAGGTACCACGCAAACCACACACCAGCCTCACCCCACCAACACACCCCCACCACACAACACCCACCAACCACACAAAAGCGCACACCACACCACCACACCACCATGCTCACCACCCACACCACCACCCCACACTCACAATAACACCCCCCATGTCACTACACCACCCCCACCAACTCACACCACACCACCACACCCCAGCTCACCACAACCACCATGCGCACCACCACACCACCACACCACCACACACCACCAGGCACACCACACCCCACACACCAACATCCACACCACACCGTGCACCACCACCGCCAGCGCACCACACCACCAGCGTCACCACCAGCGCACCACACCCACCAGCGCACCACACACCATCGCCCCACTCTCACGACGGACACCCACCGCCCCACCACACCACCACTATGTCTCACCACCACACAACCACACCTCCACAGCCTATTTGCACCACCACAACCACCACACCCACCAATCTCACCACCACACCGCCCCACCACACCCCCACCCACATCACCACCACACCACCCTCAACCACCACATCACCACCACATCCACCCACCACACACACCACCATCGTCACCACCATCACCGGCCCCACCACCTTACCACCACAATCACCCCCACACCCCCACCACCCACCACTGTCACACCACACAACCACATCACCACCCACACAACCCACAATCCACCACCCACTACTCAACCACCACACCACCACACAACCACATCACCACCACTCAACCACCACACCACCACACCACCACCACATCACCACCACCACACCACCACACCACCACTCAACCACACCATCTTACCACCGTCTTACCACCACACCACCATCTCACCACCACACCATCACACCACCATATCACCATCTATCCACCACACCACCATCTGATCATCTCACCACACCACCACACCACCACACCACCACACCACCACATCACCACCACACCACCACACCACCACCTCACCACCACATCACTAACACATCATCACCACATCACCGCACCACCACCACATCACCACCACACCACCACACCACCTCACCACACCACCACCTCACCACCACCCTTAATCACACACCCAATAGGAGGAGCTAGATTGTGAGCTTGCCCTAGCGGCTGCCACAGGGGTGGAGTGCCCACCACACCTCCACCACACCACCATACCACCACCACACCACCACACCACCATCTCACCATCACACCACAACCACCACACTACACCACCATCTCACCTCCCCCCTTATTCACACACCCAACAGGAGGAGCTAGATTGTGAGCTTGCCCTAGCGGCTGCCACAGGGGTGGAGTGTCCCAGCTATGCCTCCCTACTCACCACCGCACCACCGCGCCTGGGCCAAGGGCACAACCCAAGGAACAGCCCGGGTCTCAGGACCCCCTCACCAGGCCCCTCTAGGTCCTCATCACCAGGACCCCCTAGGTCCTCTTTCCCAGGCCCCCCTAGGTCCTCCTCACCATCACACATGCGGCGCTCACCCCTCATTCGCTAGTGCTGGTTGGCTCTGGCTCTAGACACAGACAACAGTGGTGGATCAGCCCCGCTGTCCCTGATCCACACACCACTTGGGGGGGGGGGGGGGGGGGGGGTCTTTGTCCATGGGGGACACGGGCGCCACACGAGGGGCAGTCCCGGCTCAGGTCCCCCTCACCAGGACCCCCTAGGTCCCCCTCACCAGCGCACATGCGGCGCTCGCCCCTCGTTCGCTAGTGCTGGTTGGCTCTGGATCTAGCCGCTGCAACAGTGGTGGATTAGCCCCGCTGCCCCTGATCCACACACCACTTGGGGGTGGGGGGGGGGGGGGGGGGGGGGGGGGGGGGGGTCTTTGTCCATGGGGGACACGGGCGCCACACGAGGGGCAGTTCCGGCTCAGGTCCCCCTCACCAGGACCCCCTAGGTCCCACTCACCAGCGCACATGCGGCGCTCGCCCCTCATTCGCTAGTGCTGGTTGGCTCTGGATCTAGCCGCTGCAACAGTGGTGGATTAGCCCCGCTGCCCCTGATCCACACACCACTTGGGGGTGGGGGGGTGGGGGTGGGGGGGGGGGGGGGTCTTTGTCCATGAGGGACACGGGCACCACACGAGGGTCAGTCCCGGCTCAGGCCCCTCTCACCAGGACCCCCTAGGTCCCACTCACCAGGACCCCCTAAGTCCCCCTCACCAGGACCCCCTAGGTCCCACTCACCAGCGCACATGCGGCACTCACCCTTCATGCGCTAGTGCTGTTTGGCAATGGCTTTGTTTGTATTAATGTATGGCTATGCTACAAGCAACAGCAGCTTCTAGGAAGCTACCTGAATCAAATCCCCACCCATGCATCCCTCACACCTTTTCCCCCGTCAACGCCTAGCCTTTCGGTCGCTGCATGGGGACGCATGGGTCTAGCTGTATTGAAATTGAAATTTTTACATCCGTGTAGAACCGTTACTCACAGGACGTGAAGTTAAGGACACCATAGCGTAAGCCCGAGCTAGCTATAGTCACCGTTGGCTGTATTTATAAATACCCCCCTGAACCCCCCCGAGCTCCACGCTTCACGCTCCGCGGGGCTGGAGGGCAACGCGTTGCACTGGGATCGCTTCAATTTGCTCAATTTGCGACGCGGCCCACGGAAAAAAACCGATCCATCCACGATCAGCACCCATATACCTTATACGCCAGTGCTGCGTTGCAATGGCTTCATGTTCAATTATGATGCTCACTCCTCTTGCGCTAGTGCTGTTTGGCACTGCCATTTTTGTTATTGATTTATGGTTACAGTACATGCGATAGCGCAGGCTCTCTCAAGCTGCCTGAATCGGGTCCTCGCCCACACACCCCTCACACTGTCCCCACACATGCCACCCTCACACTATTGTTTTTCAACGCCGCCTTGGTATTCCATCTCTGCATGGCGACGCATGGGACCGGCTAAACTAAGTCAGAAATCCCTAAACCCTGAAGTGCCCTAATGCCCACCCCTCATGCGCATGTGCATGTTGTTACAGTCCAAAGGTAGGCCAAACTGGCTAAACAGATAGCTTAAGCGAGTGCTGCGAGGTGCTTTATGTTTAATGATTCATTTTATGATTATACATGAGATGCCATAGCTATATGACATGTTATAATGATAATATAAATTATATATGAGATGTGGTCATTAATTGAAATTGAAATTGTTACATCCGTGGAACACAGTTACTCAAAGGACGTGAAGTTAAGGACACCATAGCGTAAGCCGATGTGGTCATTATAATCATGTACACATACCGGTCTGTAAATGTATTTGTATCGTTTTTGGCTATGTGCAGCAGATTTCATGCTGCCATGCCGTCATGCTGCCATGCTATCACGCATGATGATGATGATGATGATGATGCCATTCGTCCTGTAAAATGTAACTTGAACTTGTTTACATGGCTCCAGCTGCTTGCCGTCATCGGCAGTAGCATTGCCGATTTAATTGTATGTATGTTCAGTCCAGGGGTAGGCCAAATAGGCTTAAGGGACATGCCCAACCGTACAGGAAGGGCTTAAAAAGAACAAGCACTGATGGACTGAGCCCCAAACATTATTTAAATCACAGCATTACCGTATTATCATGTCACACAATATTTGACTGACAAGTCCCATGCAGTGTCGCAAGCGATGCGGGAAATTGGTGGAGAGTGTTGGCAACGGAACGACAGATGGCAACGGACTGGAGCTGGCCGAAGGCAGTTAGTTATGAGATAGTTGGCTGACGTGTCAGACAACGCTTTTTCGGTCGGTCGGATAAGAAACTTATTCAAAAGAATAAATGGTAAAAATGAAAAATAAATAAATACAGTGGCCATGGAGCTACAGGCGGAGGCAGAACGACGCAAGCGTGCTACACCTGTACTTGAGTCAGAGGGCCTGAGGCAGTCAAAGATCAATGTTGCTGAGGCTGAGAAGCAACAGGTAAAAAGTCAGCTTTCTGCAGGGTTAGAAAGTTATTTAAAATATACCGTAATATATTTTGCAAGCGTGCTACTGTAGAAGATAAAGAAGATTACAAGGGGCTCATGTCCTAGCAGTGAAACAACACCGCCCTAAAGTCGGACTCGAGAAACCACCCGCCATCTTCCAGCAGCGGGGCTCGAACTCCGGTGGCCGAAGCCTTAACCACCAGGTCTGGCTACTGTACTTGAGTCAGAGGGTCTGGGACAGTCCAAGAATATTCTTGCTGAGGCTGAGAAGCGACAGGTGTCAACGGAAGAGAGATAGTTACGAGAGCGTTGGCTGACGTGCCAGGCTTTGGCTTCGTCTCGGTCAGACGGATGCGGATGGTCGGACAGTCGGTCGGTCGCACAGACGGACAAATGGGTAACCCTCGGGGGGTAACCCTGGGGGCTCCCGCCCCCTTGAAGCCAAAACGATATCTGGTCGATAGGCACTTGCTAAAGTGGTATACAATAAATCGATGGATCGAGGCTGCTCGGCCGGGCTTGTAAGGAGAGGAGGGTGGGTATTGTAGCTGGGCAATTTATAACAGGCCAATGTATAGCTGTCCGTGCATGTAAGCTGTTGTGGTAGTCAATTACCGTAGTCATTAGACCATACCACCAATTAGACATCAAGTACTTGATGTTCAGTTGGTGGTATGCATGGTCTAGTAACCATGACATAAGCGGATGCCGTCGGCCAACAGGATCTGGCCGTCTTAAGCCCCTGTTAACAAGAGAGTCAAGAGGCGAGAGTCCTAGACCTTAAGACGATTTGAGCGATTGGAACAAAGAATCATCCTAGTGTCTGCATCCGATTCAGCAAGGATGATCCCACCACAAAACAGTTTCTCACATAAACGCTGACCGCCTCCAACTGGCCTGTCTGATTCATCCTGTCTCTAAAGGCAAGATAGCCTATCTGTTAATTGGTTCCCCTGCATTACATAAAATACTCTCTTGCATTTAAAAATAATGCCATTGTAAAGGGCAAAGTCAAAGAGGGGATCTTAAATTAGGGTGGCATGCAAGGTATCAAGGCAGAGGGAGAATATTTCATAAATCGGAGTAGGAGACTGCAGACACACTCTGTCAGAGATGCTACTTAGTTACAAGCAGTAATAAGATGATCAGTCACTGCCGTAGCGTGATGATGAAGGAGATATGGCAGTCCAGAAGTACTTGCATAGCCGGGCACGTGGCCATAGTTGGCAAAGGCACTGGGCAGCAGAGCTCTGAACAAAGGAGCACAGACCTGGCTGCTCTAATCCACTCTAGAGACGGCGGATAGGCCGGACTATAACAGAATAAGAGAGAGCAGCAATTGGTTACACCATTGTTTAAGAAAAGAAGAGGCATTCTTCTCTTTTCACTGCCCAGGATAGTAGCCCGTTTCAGTGATATAGATTGGTCTAGTGGTGCACCAAGTTGCTGAAACGAAGCAGGGTCAGGGGTTCGATTCCCCCTCGGGTCGCCCTGAGCGTTGCAGGTCGTTGTCAACTGCGATGGTAGTTTGTCCAGTTGAGGTGGTAGACCGTTCTCTGCCCGCGTACGACGGGTTTCCGTAATACCACGCCCCACCAGGCGTTATCATTACTTTTGCCTAGGATCCCTTGCTTGCTCGGTTGGTTGTATTATGTATTTTGTTTCTTGGTGCTGACTTTGATTTTGCGGGAGTTTATTGTTAAGTTGTCCTAAGATGTGAAAGGTGTTTGCTTAGAAGCCGAGTTGCAGACGCAGGTGGGGCAGCATATGCAAACCTGTACATGCCGCCCATGCCAGCTGAGCCCTCAGGCATCATCTTGATCAACATATCGCCATTGTTGCCCCACGAGGGCCCAAACGAGTTCCTGGCTATCCAATAGCCCTGTGGGTCCCTGAAAATGTTGCCCGTGTAGCTGTAGCCGATGATAGTGAGAGTGTGAGTGAATGAGTCGGTGGAACAGAGAGTGCTCTCATATACGCTTCCCGCATATAGCTGGAAAGTTTCCCCCGAGCCATCGAATAGGACACTGATAGGACCGCGGTCAACTTGTGACAGTAGCGTCACGGCACTATCACAATCGTAGGCGATGGTCGTTGGTGGCAGCGACAACTTCACCACGTTCTTGAATTGCTCGTTGGGGCCTTCCACTAGAAGTTCTGGCGAGCAGGCCTGGGGGTATCCCACGTAGGGGTAGTCCTCCTCAAGCACCAGAGCATACTCGCGGGCGAACTCGCCCACATCCAGGGCATGGCCGGAGGTACAGCTGTTGCTCTGGAAGATATCGCTAGTTTTATCGTTGGCACAATCAATCACCTGGATAATGATAAGGATAAGGTTGGATTGCATTACCGCATTGATGTTGAATTGCTATAGGATAAGGTTGGATTGCATGACCGAATTGCTATATAATTATTTATAGGGTTCGGAGGGGGGGTCTAAGCTGCTTAGCGCTATTAGGGCTCATTAGCGCTAATATAAATCCCGGATTTTTAGTTAACAAGAGGTGAAGAGAAGAGAAATAGCCCGTCGTCGTACGTAGCCTTACGTAGCCCCTCGTACGTACCCTACATAGCCCTACGTACGCAGCCCTACGTAGCCCGTCGTACGTACCCTACGCAGCCCGTTGTACGTAGCCCCTCGTACATAGCCCTACGTAGCCCGTCGTACGTACCCCACGTAGCCCTGCGTACGTACCCTACGCAGCCCTACGTACGCAACCCACGTTGCCATACGTATGTACCCTACGTAGCCCTCGTACGTACCCTACGTAGTTCTACGTACGTACCCTACGTAGGCAAGAGAGAGTTTGGACAGAGCCATCCAGGATTTTTGCCACATTCTGTTATGTACTTACATACTTATTTGCCTCCAATGTAAAGCGTTGATATAATAATACGGCGATCTTCGTTCGCTCCCGTAATTATGAGCAACGTCATCATGAACTCATGACGGTCAGGTCATACACAATTGCAAAAAAGGTCAATAGGATGCATAACATAATGTTGTAGAATTAAATGATCACTGTAGCACGAACTCAGGGCCCCCGTCGGTTAAACGATTGTTTGGGGCTCAGTTCATCAGTGCTTTTTCTATTTAAGCCCTTCCTAGACGGTTGGGCAAGTCCCTTTAGCCTATTTGGCCTACCCCTGGACTGTAACATACATACATACATGACAACACTCTCCTACACACATGGAACTTTTTCTGGGTTGTTTTGGCTAAGTTTGGCAACATTAGTTGTGCACTATTAGGGCTACTTTAGCTAATAGCCTTATTAGGGCTATTTTTGTCCGACATTATCCCTAAACTCCGTAGCCTAATTATTTAGCTTACTAAATCAAGTCACAAAGCTGTATCTGAGCGAGAAGTGAAGGTGCTGGCCGCTGGGGCGATTCTGCAGCAAGGGTATGTTTTCAGGTTGGTGTGACGTCACACCCTTCCCAGTGGAAATCAGATCACCTGCAAGCACGTTACAGTCTAGGGGAAGGCCAAATAGGCTGAAGGGACTTGCCCAACCGTGACAGGAAGGGCTACTATGGAAAAGCGTTGATGGACTGAACCCCAAACAATCGTTTTACCTGTCGGGGCCTGAGTTCGTGCTACAGTGATAGTTTAATTCTACAATACAATTACATTATTATCTCATATGGCTGCATATGGGATACCTACCCCTGGACTGTAATATACATACATATGGGATGATAACTTAATTGTGCCATACTTATCCCATTTTTTTTTAAATGTATTAGGCATTTCCATCCTTCAAAGTAATCAGGATTCATGACCAGCTTCATTCTGGAGTCTTAATCAGCCAATTCAGGTTCAATTTTCAGTTTCTCAAAAATTATTTTCCTTTACAGCGAATCACGCAGGGATTTGTTTTTCAAATCAAACAGAGGAAATCTTATTCCTTTTTATTCTATTCCTCCCTATTTTCCTCTCAAAACAGGATCCTTATTCCGATTTTGGTCGATTTGGGTATTTTTCAGTCAATTTCAGTGAACAAAAAAAACTGTTTTTTAGATTTCTTATTCCGGCAAATGCGGCAAAAACAGGGTCTCGTATTCTGATCGGAATGTACTCCCGGAAAAAAAATCAACTTCACTCTTCTACCGCTATCACTCTTCTACCGCCAACCACCATATCACAGCACCTGCAAATTCTGCCAGAACGAGAGGTACTCCTATCTGATTAAACATTCAAATTGGGAGCTCGAAGACGTGGTCTTGCTGCGTATTTAAAACCATCCCAATCTAATCCCTATGATTTAATAAGTTAAGAGTATGTGGAACTATGGCTTCTATCCTCTGACATCATCCACGTCGCGTATGTAATATATTTAATACCGACTCCTTGGTTATCACCAAGTTCCCTGGGATTCACTGTTCTTAGGGAATGCCAGTCAATGTCTGTTATTTTAGAGATGCCTCTGGATGCCTGAATCAATTTTCTTGAGTCAATCTTGCTTAGTGACGTCTGGTTATCCTGAAGAATATTAGAGAAATCACCTACATACCTGGTTGGCTGGCAGTGTGGACACACATAGTGTTCGTCCTGGGTGTGCATTACTGGTAGTACGCGTGTATTACTAGGGATAGGCAATATGATATCATATGATATCATGTCATCATATGATATCATACGATGCCGGCGGTCTGACTAGGTAATTTTGGCCTACGGCATCATATCATATGATATTAAATCATATGATATGTGTATGATATCATATGATATCATACTCGTCTTTGGTCAACATCATATGATTTGCCGTTCCCTATGTATTACAGGTAATACCCTGGGCGTCGATTAACATTTCGGGAGCGTCGAGTCACAAACACCCCCTTGTCACCCCACCCCTGGTCACACCAATCACCTACACACAGAGCAGCCCTCATGCCCCCCAAACTTACACCAGCACTTGAGACATTACCATATAGCCTTGCTTCCATATATACCAGGCCCACGAAGCCCAGCGCCGCGCAATTCAATCGTTCATCGCTTATCTAGCTACCGGTATCTTCTATATATATTCTATATCTGGTATCTAGCTATTGAATGATGTTATTGTTGTCTGAGATTTGCACAACCACATGGCATATCATTGTTCTAAGAGTTGAAATGTGTTGCCAATGAAATTAGCTGAGCAGCATATTATCATATTGCCTTTAGGGGATCATTCAGGGCAACTGCACAATGTGTTCATGTAACCCTACTAGTCTACTACCCAGTTATCCCAGCCCCTTTCAGTGATGTACATTGGTCTAGTCGTAGACCAAATCGCTTGAGGACGAAGAGTCGGGGGTTCATTCCCCCTACGGTTGCTCATAGCGTTGCAGGTTGTTGTGGACAGCGATGGTAGCTTGTCCAGTAGATGACCGCTCTCTAACCGCGTACAAAGGGTTCCCTTAACACCACACCCCACCAGGCGTTATTAAAAAAACAGACTACCCAGTTATCCCGTTTCGACGACTGGCTCAGAATAGAGCACGTCGAAACAAGACGGTGCGGGGTTCGAATCCCTACGGGTGCGCTTTAGTGTTCGCGGTCGCTGTCAACCGCCATGGTAGCTTTGTCCAGGGTAAAGTAGCAGCCCGTTCCCTACTGCTTTAAAGACGGGGCTCCCTTAATATCACGCCCCACCAGGCGTTATCATTATTTCTTTATTAGTGAGTCGACTGTTGCCT